>JASVER010000041.1:2382819-2409870 GCA_030449065.1 Oceanodroma leucorhoa | reverse complement strand
CGCCAGGGGAAGTTTAGATTGGATATTAGGAAAAATTTCTTCACTGAAAGGGTAGTCAGGCATTGGAACAGGCTGCCCAGAGAGGTGGTGGAGTCACCATCCCTGGAGGTATTCAAAAAACGTGTGGATGAGGTGCTTSRGGACATGGTYTAGTGRGCAWTTGTACTGGGTTGATGGTTGGACTCGATGATCTTAGAGGTCTTTTCCAACCTTAATGATTCTATGATTCTATATATGCGAAGGCAGCCAAAATACCCGCCTCCTCCTTCCCCTTCCTTCCCCCCCCTGCACTTACGCAACTGCTTCAAGTGAGAGTTTAAAATCTTGAAAATGTCAATTAAAACCAACTGGAAGTAAAGTGATCATGGAAACCTCAAATACAGAAACTACCTTCATTCCTGCCCCAAAACACACCTGCTAGTAAGTGCTCTGATTTATTTATCTTTATTATGAAGTTMTGATTATTCATAAGCATCGACCATAAAACCAAGAGCTGTGCAATTTTCAGGGTGTTTTCACATAAAATAAAAGGTGTACTTGAAAGCATTTTCCAGGATTTTCATTTGTACTTTTTTCAAAATGAATATGTCATACTCTTAGTCTTAAAATAAGTAGCTGATATAAACAGATCTCAGATACAAGAAACAYGGAGACTACAAGTTTGATTTTAAATAGTACACCATAGCAAATCATTGTGCTGCAACTAGAGATGCCACAATGAAAGTAAAAATTAATTTAGCTGTGAAGTAGCATTGTAAATTACACAACTGAGATTAATTAGTATTTGATTCACGCAGTTGAGTACCTCAAATGGTTCTATTTGTAATGTAATCCCTAGTACGTATATTTAATTCTTGCAGTGCGAACCTGTGTTCAACTCGGTATAAATGCTACATTTTGATAGCATTTCTCAAAACTGCAAATGAAAAAAATTGTGCTTATGTCAAACAGAAAGACAAGAAGCTGACGATGTAACTCAATACTCACCGATGCTAAGCAAATTGAACTATTTTAGACATATTAGATAAAATTGAAGAGATATTTTCTTTGAAATTTTGCAGACTTCTAATGTTTTTTCTTTTTAAAAAAAGGTGTGCTCAAAGTAATTACTTGTATTTATTGTAATTAAGACTAAGTCTGCAAAATTTTCCCTGCCAGTAAAAAAAAAGATCTGAGTACTTGTAAAACTAGCAGCAGGATGAGAATCTGGGACTAGAAACCACCAATATCCCCTTTATCATAATGTAATTGTTTGGCCTCCAAATGAAGCTCTTGAGAGCAGAATATCAAAGACGAATCTCAAATGGCAGTCTTAACTGCCCTTTAAATTTCAATTATTAAATAATTTCAAATGCAAGTCTAATTATTCAGTATAACAAGATGAAATACAAATTCCTAACAGCTCTCCCATTCTACTAAATATTGTAAATACATGGGCATATTAAGTTAGTCTTCCAATCCCTTCTCCTTTGCTCTCCACTAAATTCACAGTAAACCAAAGTCAGCGTGCTCCACAAATCAGCAAACCTGGGTATCTCAGAAAACAAACACAGACCAAAAAAATCCAGAAAAATGGATTTAGAGAACTGTAGATGTCTACATCTCCACACTGATTTCATCAACATTTTATTTTAGGAGTTTAAACTCTATTGTTCAAAACATATTGAGCAAGAAATTCAGAAAAATACCATAAAACATAGCAGCTGAAGAACAAATCCATTACTTCTTCAGCACTACCCTTCAGACAATACATTTTTCATCACTTTGCTAAGGATTCAACTACTTCTGTTTCTTGCTTCTATACATATTCCCATCTGGCCAGGAAAAAAACCCAAAAGCCAAACCAACCACAAACACTCATCCCCAAAATGAAAACAGAAGGAAAAAAACTGTAAACAACAGAGACTCAAACATATTTTTAGAGAAAAACAATACTCAAGCTTTTTCAGAATACCATGTTTTTCTTTACCCTTTGCAGCTACTAAGACTGATCCCCAGACTTTTAAGACTTTTACACTAATGATTAAAATAAATATTCAAGGCTCAAGTAAAACTCACCCTTATTTCAGATTAGTATCTTTCACTTCTAACACAAGAAGAAAGCAAAGATTTTCTTTAACAACACATCCAAGTTCCTGTATTTTGTCCATTACACTTGCCTAACACTTGCCTTTGAAGGTGGTTTTTTTTACAGCTTGATAAACTTTTTATTTGAAGAGACAAAACCTCATGCTTAGTACAGAAACGCACAGATAGGAAGATCAGATTAGCATTTTCCATTAGATTTAACAAAAGCTGCTTTACCCCCACAAAAAATTCACGTCATTCTTGCAACAATGTATTCTTTTCTCATAGGGAAGACTATAAAATGCAATCTGAAAAAAATCTCAGTTACTGAAGAATTCCCTGAGATAGTAATGAGATGGAAGCTGCGCAAAAAATTTCAGTAAGCAGGTCCCACTTTTCACTAAGTAAACTTGGAAATTTTAAACACTCTTTCTTCTTAATGATACCTATTAGCTTATTTTATGTTTCACCAAAATGGGCAGAGTTATCATAGGAGTCCCTTCTCCCCACATGTGGTCTCCTTCCTTCCCCTGCATCTCCTAGCTGCTTTACTGCAGGAAAGATCAATAACAATCATGAAAAAAGCATTTTCTTACAACAAATTGTGTGAATCAGTTACAATTCGAAAGCATCTTTTGATCCTAACTTACTTTTCCTACTTAACTCAAATTTCTATAGAGCCCTTCATCCTTTGGAATCTCAGAAGTTCAAGACGCCAGTGGCTGTCCCTAATGAATCCACAAACGTTAAAAAAATTAAGTTCAGCATTTTCCTCCAATGCCCAAAGATGTTTGCTGGTTTTGTAAAATTTGTAATTAACCCGCGTTATTTGCTTGCAGCAAAGGCAAATTCACACGTTTTGCCCTTTTGAGTGGAGCAGAATGAAATTTGTAACAGTTTTTAATTTTCTTAGAGTTTTGTTCTGTAACCTCAGATCTCCCAGCAGTTCTGCTTCCTATATGCCTGCCGTAAAGAGTACCATGTCTTGCCTGGGGAGTAGTATTTTTAAACCGAAGTAACATTACAGAAATAGACATCTTCTGTGGCGCTCTATAGTGAACCAATTTAGAAAACAGGATAGCTGTGATGAGCTTTTGGTAGCCAACGTAACAGCTGGAATCTCCTGTGGGCAGATGTCTTTGTGCCTGAAGAGGTAATAATACTGTACTCCAGCCAGAAGCGTGCACTGTGACCACATCGTCTCCTGCTGGAACCTAGCCAGCTGCAGTCTCCTAGCCAGCTATGGGAGCATAGCATCAATAAGGAATTCAGATGCTTTCTTAAGAAGTTCCCCTGCACTGTCCACTGTACTTATGTATATGGAAGCAGAAGCATCTGCACTATCACTGCAAAAAAAMCTCAGAAAGCTTTCTTCTCTGAACCACCATAACATCTATCTTTCTGATTCCTGATTCCTTAATCATTAGATGGTATAGTCAAAAACTCCCATTAATGGGAGTTGGCATTAATGAAGATTGCCAGACAGGTGTTTGTGCTGGTATCACAGTAACTTTTCTAACAGCTACATGAAGATTTTAAGGTGGATGCACTACCTCTTCTCTATGAGGCAGAAAAGTTTTCTTAACAGACTTGTGCCCAATGATTGAAGTATACAAAAAGGCTTAACACCAACAAGTATTTCAGCTCAAAATCTGGAAGATTATAATGGCTAAAATTTCTCAAGCAAGTACACAGATTCACTGTCCATTGCAACATCCAAAGAAAGAAAAGAATGCATTTAAGAAGTATTGCTGATGTTGGGGACTGAAGTCATTCCCTGAAGCAGTCTCTAGAGTCCCTGCCACATGGTAGCCCAAAGCCCTGAAAAGGACCATCTAGATGTTGCCATACTGCAATAATGATGATAATAATGATGATAATAATGATGATAATAATGATGATAATAATGATGATAATAATGATGATGATGATAATATTCTGCAGTAGTACTGTCAAGGCATTGACATTTCCTTTGTTCTTTTTCTCATAACAAGACAAGACAACAATGTGAATTGAGAAGGAAGCCTATTCTCAAGCATTCATATGAATGCAAAATAAAAGCAAATACTAGATCTAAAGAAGTGCTGTAAAAATAAAAAATACATTTTAAGACACTTATCAGAGTAAGTAAAGTTATAGTTGAGATCTAGTCCAATTCTTGCAAAGTCTCTGAATTAATGTTCTGTTGGGTTAAGCATGGATAGTTTCAGGCTCAAGGTAACTTTTTTACAGTCTGGTCTGCCTGTTGTTACATTGATCCATAGAATGGTAACTATGGCTTAAGCATCTCAAATACCTGTACCTAGACTTGAAAGTATTTGTTACTGTACACACACATAAGAGAAAAAAATAATACAGTGCATAAACGAAGGTTATATAACAGAAACAGATATGAGTATCTTGTGGGATTTCAGCCACTTAAGGATATATACCTAGCTAGCAGGATGCTAATGAGAATTTAGTATTCTACAAAGGGAGCAGGCGTCAAAAATCAGTAAGCTTCTCTAATTGTATGTAAACATTCCCACTAAGCATCATCCTAAAGCATTTTCCAGGGCAAGCTGCTGCAGCTCACAGCATTCTATCAGATGGGACAGATATGGACATGAAGAAAAGGCAAATGGATGATGGTTTTACAGCCACATGGAAGCAGACAGCTGCTATTTGACAAGAGATTGAAGCAAATAAATTAGGAGTGGGTCAGTTTTAGGCTCTTGAAAATGAGGAAGCTTTGGTTTGCTAGAGCAGAAAAGGCAAAATGTAATTTGAATAAATAGAAATGTTTTATTTTAATTAATCTAATAGCTTACAGTAAGTGACACTGGCATAAATTAAGCACCAGTGAGTCTGCAGCTTGGGATGCATCTCCTAGACTGTTCAGAAAATACATGTACTGTTTTTCTTGTTACAAGAGGCATGTGAGGGCTTTCATGACACTAAGAGGCAAAGTGGATGGCTAGCAATAAGGAGATACTGATCTTATTCAGAGATGAATGAGGGAAATGTAATTGCACTGTAAATCATATTACAGTACCTAGTACGTATTTAGCCCACGTCTATGGGAACAGTATTTTCAGAGCATACACAAGGCAACTACAGAAGAGAGTTTATAAATAACAACCTTACACCTGCTACTTGATTAATCTACAAAGTGACACTAATTATCTTGAAGAAAAGTTTGTTGTCAACTGCCTTGAAAAGAGTTACAAAACCTATCTCCACAAAACCGTAGAAGTAAGTTTTCTAACCTATCTGTGTACATCTTACACAAAACCTCTGTGAGGGAGACCTTGGGAGAATGTTTTGCTAAGGTCAAAATAATAAAAAACAAATAAAATAATTTGCACTTTCATCAACAGAGGGGAAAAAAAAAGTTTCACTTTTTGGATTCTTAAACAAACAAGGCAAATACAAAAGCTAACTACTATTACTAGGAAGGAAAACATAGTATTACATCATACCCTGAAAAAGAGCTCCCACTAAGTACATCAATGAACTGGAAAATCCTGCGGAGCTAAAAAGGTAAACAAATCAAGAAGTCAACAAATCTACTAAAAACTGCTTTACATTTGTGTCTGCTTTTGGAAACTGTCTCCTTTCTAGTTTAAGGGGGGTATGCATGACAGAAAGAAACATTATCCCACCCAAGCATGTATTTTTATTAACTACTTCTAATTTTCAATAACTGGAAACACTCAGACACTAAAAAAAAATCTGCCCTTCCCCCCATCCTGAGGAATCAGTTTACACACACGCATGCACGCATATAAACATTAACATATCTGTTTCAAGCAAAAGCTTTTAAAAAAACTCTGTAAAGCTGTGCTTGTATTTACAAATACAGTAACAAGCCATATTCTTGTTTTCGATAAAAACAAAAGTTTGTTTCTTTGACTGCAAATCATGCATGAAAGGAGGACAATTTTTTTTAAACTGCATATGCTTCACATGCTGCTTCAAATGGCAAAGCTTTGCGTGCCTGGCCCAGTGCCAGTTGACAGCTCAGCTTGATATCAATGCACATTCTGACCCCCCTTGCAGCGTGTCACTTCTGAATTGTTTCCGCAGTAGAAAGTTTATTCAACCTCTCTCTCAAACTCAGTGGACCGACCATCATTCTGCTATTTAATCATAGCAGAACAGGTTATTTTTCTGACAGCACTAAAGCCAGAGAGCAATTCCTAATGAACAGCTTGATACAAGTGGAATTTCGACTGGTTTAGCCTCAATTAATTCTGCTGTCAAAACAAATGACTGCTTTTAGCGTTTAGATGTTAAGCTGCATCAGAAAGGTCAATTTTGTATGTACACAAACATATAAGCAATCTTTTTCTTGCTATCACCTGATCCTGTGACATGTTTATAAAAAAATTTCAAGCTTTCAAATTTACAAACCAGGAAGCCAAAATATATTTTCTCACCATTACTGTTTCTAACACTAACTTCTTGTTTTTATTGCCTGTCCAAAAAAAGGAATTGATTTTATAAAAAGATAAGGAGAATTTTATTTTTCCCTGGAAAAGGACTTTTTATTCTAGATTTAARAAAAGAGGAAACAAAACCAAATTCAAGCATATCTTATTTGTAGGAATGCAGACTAAAGATGAATGGCTGTTACCATCTTTGAGGTAAACATTTTGTGATAATTTTATCATGCAAGCAAATGTTAGTTTGTGGATTCGGTAAGCCCTACTTTCCCCAAAAGATGATAAGGGACAGAAAATACAGTTGGCCTGTTAACAGGCCAATCTCAGTGAAAATATTGAAATAATACTGGTAAAACTGTATCCTTTAATTCTACAAATACACAGTTCCACCACAATAACTACTGAATTTCTGACTACTCTTTGTTATATCCTCGGGATTATATATATCAGCCTAGCTGATATATAGCCTCTAAGAGATGCTTAAGACTTGACCGAACCCTCCTTTTTTAAAAAAATCACATTGAAAAAAGAAAACCATAGCATAGTGATAGTACTCCTTTTGAAAAATAAAAGATAGAGGTGATAATGGCAGCATAAATAACTACAATTATCAATAGCAACATATGCAGCACTTCCAAGGAAGGTCTTTTTTTAGATGAAGAAATTAACATACAAGGAGAGCATATACTGAACAAGCAATCAGTTCTAACCCTGATTCTGTTACTAGGCTTCCAGCCCTGCACTCAGTTCACCAGATCAAGGGAAACATTCATCTCAGGCTCTTCTGGTACTGTGGGTACAAGCTCTGTGAGTACAGCAAGCACACTACTCTCAAGGGGCAGTATATTTCCATGTGGCTTACAGAGCGAAAACAAAGCAGAAAAGGATCATGATCTGAGTAACTTTAAAATAATTATTATGAATTAAAATATTTATCAGCAGCAAGGAGAGAGAAGATTTTTTTTCTCTTAACTAAAAAGGTGCAAACATTTTCAGTTACGAAGAAAGTATTTTCTACTGCTCAGATAACACAAGAGACATTAAACACATACCCAAGGCAACGTTTCAAGTTAGAGATCCGGCTAGCCTGCAACACCTGAATATGTCAACAAACACCGGAAATTTCAGCCACAATTTATGAAAGCATGAGGTCTGAAGCAGCAAAATTAATGTCAGCTAAGAGACCGATCTGCAAAACGCTACGTTCCCCAAGTCCCATCCTCCACACCACTCCCAGCCCTTTTCTCATCCTTTTCTACTCTTCTCCTGCTTTATACTTCAACCCATATTTGCTTTCTGGCTGCATAAACAACAGGATGTGAGATGTGGCTCATTTTGAACTATCCACTAAGTGGCTGGCCAACATACACACATACATACAAACATACACTCAGTTGTCTGCTGTCTCTAAATGAGTAACTTTCCTCATTACAACTGCCCTTCCCTTACATGGCATAACTAGTTTGGGTCCTTCTTCTCTACCTGACTCCTCATTTTCATRAAGTCTTTGAAACCTCTACTTTTCCATCAAATTGGGCTGAAAATAGCAACGTCTTGTGAAAACTATATGGATGTGTGGGRAAAAATACTAAGAAGCAGCAGAACTGCATAAGCCGAGTCTATAAATACAAGTATCTGTAACAAATGGCTCTGCCTGACTGCATGGTGCATGATTCACCTGCTGAAGGCAGACCATGCAAGTATGCAGTGACAAAAGAAATGCACAGACACATTGAAGTAGTTTTCTTCTTAAGAGTCAGCTAATATTTTGGAACACTAGACACTGTAAATATGTCAGATTATAGACCTCATCTTTGAAGACTGCTTCAAAGAATCATGTCTTTTTAACAGTCACACATTGCCCCTGTAAACCAAGAGGGGTATGGTTTCTTACTGAAGTTCTGAACTTAAACCCATGAAATTGTCAGAGATTAAGATGTTTAATGGGACCTGTCTCCTAAAGAGAAAAAAGGGGATAATACATTTTACAGTATCCAGAATTTTTGAGACAGAAAGATCTCTTTTCTGTTAGACAAAATTCTCTCCACGGGAACGCTTTCCTGCTTTGTAGTGCTTTGTAAGTGTTTTCCTATTTACTTGTACAGAAGATTCATTTTGTGGGGAAAGGAAGAAAAGTATACATGCTTAACCACCTCTCCACCCCAACTGTAAAATGGGAAGTATTAGTTAGTGTATGACACTTTCCACACATGYGCCATCAATAAGCAAAGACAGTCAATGTGAAATTCTTCCTGGTGTGCTTTTTCTGCAGCTTATGGTGAGTACAAGACACTTCTTTGTGGGGGGAGAAACTTGAAACCACAGGAATAACATTGAGAGATGTTATTAAGGATTACCACAAAATCTCCCTTCTCCACATTTATGTCCAAACAGCTACTTGGAGCACAAGACAGTATATGTTTGACCTTGAAATATGTCTCAGCATTTAAAGACACCAAATACGCATACTATTATCCAATATCATCCATAATAGTATCCAAGTCAGTGGTTGCAAAGAGGACAAATGCATGTGCAGGACCCCAATTTCCCACTCCTGTCTGTTCTTCCTGAACCAGGCTATCAAAAATGATACAGAACTACACAATCTTCTGAAGGATTGTATCAGCTATGACAGTAAAACAGAGAGGGACTCTGTGAAACTAAACTCCCAAAGCTTAGGAAGAAGTTTAATGATAGTAACAGCATTTCTTATACTGTTTTTCTAGGTATTCCCTTTTCCCCAAAAAGAGCAACCAGTAGAGAAAACTATTCAAAACAAAACCATTTCAACATTAAATAAAGAATTTAAATTACAAACACTATTAATAAAAGATAGGAATTTGAAATTATATTGTTGTGGTTAAACCTGGGCTTAGGTCTGTGCAGGTAGCTCAATGAGCTACTGCTTAGACATTTTCCTTTTTCCTACCCTCATACTACAACAGGTCCTCACTGTACCCTACATTGCCAAAATGCAGACAAATCAATATCCATCRTTTAAAATGGATTTACAGACACAGAAGGCCACCCAGGTGATCTATAACGATTAAGACAACAAAAAAAAGATAATGAAGACAAAGCAGAATAGATCCTGCACTTCCTGAGAACCACCATGAACACACAAGTTCAAATACAAGTCAAGTGAGAATTCATTTCCAAATGCCAGAATAAATATTTCTGTTCAAGAAAGAGTATGACATACAGACCTAGTTGACCAGACAGTCAGTTCAATGCAGAAGTCATCCAATGGTAGTTTGTCCTGATATAACGGACTACCACATTGCAGTATTATTGTCAATGAAATTATGAATTAATTAGAAGCGGGACCCTGTGCAACACAACTTAGTGGCCACTAATACTAGATAGACTATTATATGCACAGTTTAGGATTTATTTCAATTTTATTAGAAAGGTAGACTATTAGACAAGATAGGTGGTTGTGAGTTTGTTTTTAAGTCCAACTTTAGCTTCCTCTGTTTGCTTCCCTAGTTTAAAAACCACATTTTTCCTCAAAAAGCTTGTGTTACAAGACTCAAGCCATTGCTCTTCTCTAATATTGCAGTCTACTAAGAATGAACTACATGTACAGATGTTTATAAATAGGTTTCCAAATCTTTCCAGATTTCAGAAAGTTTCATCTCTTGTAAGCTTTATCTCCTGATAACAAAAATCATCCTAATTTTGCTAAGGACACTTCCTGTGAAAATTTCATGTTTGAAAAGGCCATTTAGTTAATGGTCTAGTTAGTTATGCCCGAAGAACATTTCCTATCTTAAAAGAAAAATATGCCTCCAATAAATAAATTAAAACCCCAAAACTTTTCCCTCAATATTAATTCCATATAAGGTTATGCTACTTTATGTAACTAAAGCACAGTTCTTATTTACTTTATTAGCATAAAACACATCTCAGTATGTTATTTCTATTCTCAGGTGTTTAAAAGCTCTTCAATAACTGTTTGTATTATCATAGTAGCACCTACTACTGCATTTTCTGATGACGATCACCTAATTAATACCTTTTTCCTACTTAAGTTACTGAAATGGACATTGCTTTGTTCCCACAGCCTAGAAAAATTATTTACCTCAGGCTGCAACTGTTTTTGTTTGTAGCAATAAAATTCAAGAGGACCCAATAGTACTTCATCCTATTGAGTGTTCAAGACGATTCAAAACCCAGCTTTCGCCCTGTTGTATGTACAGATGTTGTCTAAGGTATTTTCATCAATGCTACTAGTCTTCCACTTGCATTAAGAGACTTCTTGAGCAAAACCTGTATAGTTATAACTCTCCAGACCATTAAAAATAAATAAATCACAATCTAAAACAAGTTTGCAACTTAGGTATATGTAATTACTAAAAATCTATGCTGGCAGATGAGACTTCCTTAAGTCCACATCAGCTTTGGCAGGTTTGTTTTTTATGAAGGGACCCAATTTTTGCAGGCAAAATAAATATCTAGGAAAGGAATCAATACACATTTGTTGGTACAGCTCTTGCGCTTGCAGCTGCTCATTGACAACAGACCTCTACAGCACAGGACCCTTAAATACTTCTTTATCTGCCTCAAGCCCAGCTTCTCATAAAAATCCTCAAAGATATCCACACTTAATTTCTTCCATTAACTTCTGAAATATAGCAATGGTCTGCCTCCTTTTACAAAGAATACTTTTCTGAATGCCTCGGATACTGTCAGCGTTGATAAACTAAACTAATTCCRCAGTCAGCCTTCTGCATAGAATTATGTGTGGGCACAGACTTTGAGAAACTGTGACACTTCAGGCTATTTATGCACCTAATCACAAGTGTTGGCAGCATTAAAGTATTCACAATATTTACAGAAAATATAAAGAAAATAATTTATAAAACTTATAATAAATACTAGCTTTGTTACATTTCCTTGTGGAAAAGAAGCTCAAAGATGTCAAGCAGAGCTGTTCAAAAATTAGTATTAACCATTTTCAGTGTTTATTTATATCTACTTTGTTGCTGTTTAGTGTCATAGAAAAGCATTTTTATAAATACTACAAGCTAGTATGTTATCAAACCAAGCCATGGAAAAAAATAAATGCCACACCCAGTAGTGTTTTAAGTCTTTCTCTCAAAGTAGAGTTCATTATTCAAGCACATAAAAAGTAGTAGCTTTAATCAAAGCAAGCTTTAGTACTTCATGGCCCTTGTTTTGCCTCTCAATCTCTGGGAAAGGACTTACTGGTTTCTAAAATTTCTTTGCAGTAATAGTTATTCTTAACCCTTTTTTTTCTACTTTGTCCTGTTCATCTTGTACATTTCTTCATTAGATGGAAAACATGTAGTATAACACAACACACTAACTATATAGGAATATTAACATGGAGTGAGCACAACTGTGCATTTACAATATTTGCACTAGCCATTTGCACTAGCTTCCCAGTTGTGCTGCAGCTCATGTTAATGCTCTTGCATTCACTTTGGAAAGAAAACATAAGGAGTATGCTCCATAGGCATTTAGGACTAAAATGGGCACATAAGCAATTAGAAAAGACCTGATAGCACATCATAAATTCACACCAAACTTTGCACTAACCCCCGCCCCCACCAGACAGCCAAATAAAACATCATTCTAATCAAATGATCAACAATTCAGCTGAGTACACTGAATCAGAAATCAGTTGAATTAAAGCCTAGGTAAAATTTGATTTTTAAATGTTTACTATATTGAATCTTTAATGCTTTATGATTCTGTTAACAAGCAATGCTGGCAGCATTAATGAACTTGTAAGGAATCCAGATTAAACTGCTTTGCTTGCCATCCAAATAGTAAGCATTATGGTTTATCAACAGTTTTGCAGCCTGTGAAAAGTCCACATTGCTTTCAGCAGGAATTCCATACCTAAATAAACCATTATTTTTTAATACTTCAAAATACAAAATGTGTTAGCTCTCCAGAAACAGAGCTCCCAAATGTGTTCCCTCAGAATAGACGAGGATCACCAGCACATTGACAAGGATGCCAGGATATTTTTTTCTGATATGTCCTACCTTGTGAGGCACTGAAGATCTTGACATTATAGCTGCCCTAAGTCACTGATAAATTTCTCAACTCTAGACTACTTGATAGCCTTCCCAGAAAGAATTTCAAAATGATAAAAAAAAAATCCTGAATTAATGTCTTCATTTGACATCCATAACCCTAAACTTTCCCATGACTGGAATTACCAGGAGCCTTGAGACAATTTTTTCTGCCTGGTCAAATAAAGCAAATTAGGTTTCAGCAGCTCCAAAAAGCAACAGACCAAACATTTTTTCAACCAGCGTTACTGAACAATTACTGACCAAATTGCCAGTTTCTAGACTTGGTGGAGGGAGGAAATGGAGCAGGAATTTTACATCTGCCCTTTTCTGAATCTTGCTGTCTGTGGAAGCACCCTTGAGTCCTTGATTAAAAGGACTTACACTATTATTCATAATATCTAAAAGGACAAGGGGGACAAAAGTTAAATACTTTACTGTATATGCAAGAGCCAGTGATGGCTGATCAACAGCAATCATGGATAATAAACACTGTAAAATACTTTTATTATCCTTTAACCCACAGAACCAATGGATTGTAGGCACTAATTTTACAATGTTTTAAAAAATGCAAACTTTTTCTAGCCTCTCCATAAAGTTTAAATTTATCGGATGGATAATGAAAGGAGACAAGAAGTATTTTTATGGGCTTGTGTTTTCCACAGCCCAAATTCTAGATGCTTTTACTGGTACACTTAGAAGACAACTTGCATGTGACTATTCCTCTTTGCCAGATCTTCTCTGCCTACTTGTGTGTTGCAGTTGCAAATCATGTTCTGGCTTATTCAGATTGTGAAAGATGGATCAAGCTAGCAGAAAACCAATGATTTTTTTCTTTAAATTATAATTAATAGATGACTCAGCACCTCTCTCACAATTAATAATGGCACAGCATATGTTAATAAATGCCATCTGCAGATCATTGTTTTATTGGAGGGCTAAGGAGCCAGCAAGGATTTTGGTTTTCCGTTTTTGTCTGTATTACAATAAAAATTTGTATTTCCTCTTTATTAAAGTTTTAAGAAAAAAAGCAAAAATAAGAGGAGCAACTTAATAAATTACGAACAGCCACTAACAATGACACCAGAACACATTAATGAAAACAAATCATCTAGATTTGGCTTTTGTTCCTCTTTTTTTGGACAATGCAGCACAGCTGTCTTCTCATTTGGCCTTCAAGGTACCTGCTGTGTAAACTGTGTAGTGGGCAAAAACTAATACAGGGACAAACACACATAGTTAGTTCCCCCCATATGAGAAGAGGGCACAGTAACTCAGTAGCCAAAAATTAAAAACCGTTCATGACCAACTACAGCTATATAGGTATTCACTAATCTCTTCAAACACATCAGATATTATCCTGCCAATTTAAGACATAAGATCTAGGAAGAACATGAGCTCATACTTTCCAGCAGTTTCTATTTCATGCGGCATCAACTTTTCATACTGGAACAAACCAATTTTTTAATAGATTATTAGAATATTAAGTAAATAAAGCTAGAACTCATTGGTATGTCATTAATCTGGAACAGACATCATCTCCATTACTGATTTTACATATTTTGGTGGAAGAAAAGCAGATATTTTCTGCCATGCAATAAATGAATTTTCCAAGGAACATGGAGCAACAGCCTATCACAAATAGAAGACTGATTCATCAGAAGTGGCCAATAAGTTTTGATGAACACTGCAGGACCATATGAGTGACAAAAGCATCTTCCAACTGATGGTGTCAAACCTGCTATTAGACTTAACAGCAGGAACATATCATAGAATCATTGACAAGTTTGGGTTGGAAGGGACCTTTAAAGGTCATCTAGTCCCAACACCCCTGCTGTGGGCAGGGACATCTTCAACCAGATCAGGTTGCTCAGAGCCCCATCCAACCTGACCTTGAATGTTTCCAGGGATGGGGCGTCTACCACCTCTCTGGGCAACCTGGTCCAGTGTTTATACACCTTCGTGGTAAAAAAATTCTTCCATATATCTACTCTGAATTTACCCTCCTTTAGTTTAAAAACCATTACCCCTTGTCCTATCGCAACAGGCCCTGCTAAAAAAGTCTGTCCCTTCTTTCTTACAAGTCCCCTTTAAGTACTGAAAGGCTGCAGTAAGGTCTCCCTGGAGCCTTCTCTTCTCCAGGCTGAATAACCCCAACTCTCTCAGCCTCTCTCCATAGGAGAGGTGTTCCATCCCCCTGATCATTTTTGTGGCCCTCCTCTGGACCTGCTCCAACAGGTCCATGTCTTTCCTGTGCTGAGGGAGGACTCCAGAGCTGGACGCAGTACTGCAGGTGGGGTCTCACCAGAGCGGAGTAGAGGGGCAGAATCACCTCCCTYGACCTGCTGGCCATGCTTCTTTTGATGCAGCCCAGGGTACGGTTGGCCTTCTGGGCTGCGAGCACACATTGTCRGCTCATGTCCAGCTTTTCACTCCCCAAGTCCTTCTTGGCAGGGCTGCTCTCCATCCCTTCATCCCTCAGCCTGTATTGATACTGGGGGTTGCCCCAACCCAGGTGCAGGACCTTGCACTTGGCCTTGTTGAACTTCACGAGGTTCACATGGGCCCACTTCTCGAGCTTGTCCAGGTCCCTCTAAATTTTAGAAATGGTTCAGAGAACACATCAAATTCTGACCTGAAGCCTTACTGGTTATTGCAAGTCCTGCCAGCTCTCTTTCTTTTTTTCAATGTTTTACATTTAAGTGATGGGTTTTTTTCAGTTAAAATKAAAAGATTTGCAACTGGATGTCTGTGGCTTTTTTTTTTTATACTGAATGGAAGTAAGAAAACAAATAATCAATACAACATCTTCAAATATTGTATTAATAAAAATTGTAAACTAAAGACTAAACTAAAATTTTTAAAAGATTTAAAGTAAATTCAGTAAGAAATAGGTGATAAAGCTGAATAGATAAATTATTAGGTTAGCAGTTAAAAAAGAGCCATTGTAAAGAAGTCCATAAATGAAGTTAAAAAAACCTCGCAAAACATCACTGCTTGAAAGAAACATTATTTGTACTAGAAAAACACTTAAACTCTAGAAGCCCCTGTATATTATGACTTCAGGTGACAGAAATTAGCCACCAGAGGGAGCCCATATAATCTGGTACAAAGGACATCACTGTACAAAGAGAAATTTCAGACATGCAGATGAGAGTTCAAGAAAATAACTGTCTATATCTATAAGGYGCTACTGTAAATTGTTTATAGTCCATGCAATAAAACAGCCCTCCTCAGTACTTCATTTCAGATTCATTTGTATTTTTATGGATATAAATAAAAACAAGTGAACTCTGCTATGAAGAACCATAACTATAGCTAGGATATACTGAAATAAACTGAAATACTTTGTTAAGCATTATCTTTTTAGTTTATTTTGTTCTCAAAATGCAGTATTTCAGAAAGCAGCCCACCGTCTAACTTATATAGTATATACCCCACAAATAATATGGAAGGGAGAAGGCCTACACAGTCCTGGGGGATTTTGAAGTACTTCCTTCAAACAGATTTAGAACTGGAATCTTAAGCAACAGTGACAGCCGTAAGACACTTTTTCTACATCTGTTTTGTATGCCAAGTCAGTATAATTTTTACATTGAATAKTTAGATTTATCTTTGGAGCCACCTCGTTCTCCAGACTAATTAATAAATACRTCACACACAGAAAGATTTCCAACATTTGCTCCATGAGTTAAAATACCTTTCTATTAAGAACAGTTCTTAAATGCAGACAAGTATTTTTTTAATCAAGAAAAAGCAGTCCTTACCACACTGGATGTTTCCATTTCATTCCTAGAAGGCTGATACCTCACTTTGCCTTCCAGATCTTTGTAATTGTCAAAGCTATATGATTCTAAGTTAATAAAATTAATATAATAGAAATAGTAACCATAATTAATATCACTAGCTATCTGTGTTTCTACTCTCCTATCTTTGATACTTCACAACTTCTTGTGAATTTGTATTCTTCTACTGCTGAATTTGCCTGTGCCTCTGCATCATGACTGCTTTACAAAGTTGATATCAATACAATAATTTAACACTATAAAAGAAAATTCAAGGTGCATATACACTTCCACACTAAACACACTATCTTTCCTCAGAATACTTTGCTATTGAAAGAGTTGAAGAATTTCATAATTAGCTATGGCAAAAGCTTTTATTTGGCCCCAGAGAATACAAATGGGATTTGAAGAACTCTGTAAAGCAGCAAGTAAGTACAGAGCTTATACAGTGTATAACTTCTCCCACTAAATTAAAGAGCAAAGGGTTACTTTTCCTACAGTTACTATATTGTCTAGCAAAAAAACATACTAATAACATGGACAACTTGAAGTGCACAGTGCTCTAGGATATATTAGCAAGGGTCTTTGTAGCGCAGGGAGTCCAAATCCTAAATGCTAGATGGGGGGAGATCCCTAGTCACGACATCTCAGCAATAGCTAGTCAAAGAGGCCTGAACACTGAATTTTCACGTGTCTTTGYCCTGATTTCAGACCAATGGAAGTTGAACCCCTGAAGTTCATATTTCCTCTTTGTTAATCTTTACTGAAAAATTGCAAAATACACAGGAAACATTCGAAAATTGTCCCATACAATCTTACCTCAGCCCACTTGGGTATCAGCATCAGAGGATCACAGAAAGAATATGAAACAGTGTTAAAAACACCTCACAGAGGCATTATAAGATACCTAGTAACCATATTTAACAATTTAATATAAATCCTCAAGATCTACTCTGTTATGTACATCCTTGCTCTGAAAAAAACCTTTCTGCTTCTATACTAGAAGACAGAGATGCTAGTCAGGACTCCCAACACTGAAGAAAATAGAAAACAGTACTACTAAATTCCTGTATTCGCACACCTAGTGACTGTGTATTCATGCCCAAATATTAAAGTGAACTCTATTTTTCCTATAACACTAGATACACAGTACTGTGAGACTGTCTTTTTATGTCAGCCCAGGGAAGTCTTATACACCACACCCAACAAGCAGTACTTTCAGAAACTACTACTCAATTTGCTGCTTAGTAAAGGACAATCTACACACAATCTATTAAAATGCATAATTTTGTAAGCTAACCAAATAAACTGATGCAACTGTTCCAAAACTTTGATCAGCACCTGTTCTGAATATATGCATAAATTTATAAAGTTTTGAAATATAATTTATGCAGAAACATATAGCAGACAACACATAGTTTGTGCAAGGAACTTCAGTTTCTTGACAAATTTCACTGATGTACCAAGGAACTGTATAGTTTAAAAGCTTCCTTGAGGGTCTACATAGAGGGACTCATAACTACAAATTGCTGTGCTTTATGAGCACAAACACTACATGTACATAATAAATTGCGTGTTAATCAATTTCTATGAATCATTTAATATCAAAGCTAATGAATTCCAAGAATTTGAAATTGTAAGGACATTAAAAATATAACACATTAACAAACAGGGGTTTGACCTTTTATTAGGAGTGGAAATCTACGGTTTGAAAATTAACATTTCCTACTCTGTTATTTTTAATCTCTTACCAGGTCTTTCCTTGCCAGTTCCTTTTGACTCAGCAAATTTCTGTATTAAACTCTCAACTGTAGTATTTGTCATGTTATTAATAAACTCTTCGTGCACCTTCAAAAAAAAAAAAAAAAAAACACCACACAAAAGGTAATTAACTTCAAAAAGTGGTTTTCTCTAGACTTAAGGTTCAAAATACTTCCCTCTAAAATATATTACAGGGCTTTCAGAAATCAACAGGCATTTTACACGGAAATCCCTTCCTTGCTTTAGGAGTAGCAAGTGTGTGTACAATACAGATACAAATTAGGAATGAAAGAGTACAGCTTGATGACTGGTCTAGGATTTACTTCCATTTCTTCCATCTAAACGACTTGTGTATATAACATTTTCTGAATGTCAGCAACATGTCCCACTACAATGTCASGAAAACAAACAGCCTCTTAAGCCAGCACCAGTTAAGGGTGTGAACTGTTACTACTGTATTATCACAGCTCCCACCTGCTTGAGTAAAAGCATTACTGTTGTGATGTTTTTGGTCTGACAAAGGAAAAACCACAAGTTTTTCCAACAAGGCAGTATGTATATGCTTTAGAAATGAATAGCATGACCCTTGTGATTGTCATTCATTAGCAGAAAAACCTCAAAGCTGAGGAAAATAGCAACTCAAATTAAGTGTATGCAAATAAAAACTACACTTCAAAACATCTAAAAATTATAAGCATTATAAGCAATTATAAGCATTATCAATTAAACCAATTTACATCTAAAGAAAAGATACTATAAAAGCTTTTGTTATGGAAGATCTTTTGCTCATAAAACCCAAAGCATATAAAAAATTTGGAAAATTTTCAGTGTGATAGAATTTCAAGTTTTAGTCAAAGAAAAGCACAAGTATCCCAATTATGTGTGAAATGAGTGCTAATTTATTACCTAGGGAACAGAACTTTGAAATACACTAAAAAGTCTTCCAATTGTCAAAACATTTTGTTTTCTGTTAAATTTTATTCAGACTTATTCTGTAAAATTTGTGATACTGAACTTATAAATGCAACAGGAAGCATAAAAATTCCAGTTTATGTTGAATTTAACATCATTTGAAAGATGTGATGTTATAATTACCACAAACACAGTAATAAATGTTCCATTTAATAGTTAAGAAAAATATGTGGCATAATCCAAACATACAAATGATAATATAAAAATTACCTCTCCTATCTGTAAATGAATTTCTTTTATGGTATTTGACAATGATTCTATAATCTCTTTCATACGAAGAAGGTGCGTTTCTTCAATGTCTTGAAATTTCTGTAAACAAATACAAGCAATTAATCATAATGACAATATTTCTTGAAATATTAAACCTTAAATTGTAGTAATTAAATACACTAAATGGAAAAAAAAGCCCAATTATTTTTTTCAGATCTTGATCATGGTAATTACAATGTTTAAGAAAGGAAGGTGCAAAATTCACAGAGTTATGAAATAATGAGCTTAAAATAGAATATATCCTTTCAGAACCACTATCCAATTTTTTCACTTACTCTTTAAACTTTCATCTATCTATTTTTCAAAAAATCTGATCTATTTCTACCAAAAGAAAATAGGGTTAGGGGTGTTTAAAAAAAAATCTCTTTTCTGCATTACTAAAGAGTCTTGTTTTTTCATCTAAACCCAGAAATCTTATTTCAGGATCTGTTTTGCACTTCCTTCTTAGCATCCTTTCCTCCTGCTCACAGTATACACATGCTTTCTCTTTTTCTAGTCAAATCTATATCCTATGCTTCTTTAAATACGATTCATTTGTTTGATCTTTAAACTCACCATACATAATCTTTGCAGTTTGTTCCATTTTACCCAGACTTCCAGCTGACAGCCATTTTAAAAATCACTTCCAATGTCTTCAATGACCTCTTCCTAGCCAAAGATCAGAACTAAAAATGTCCTTATCGTCCTCATCCTCTCCAACAGTCAACCATAATTGTCTTGAAATCTTTGTTTGCTCCTGCTCTCTCCTAGTTCTCTTTCTATTTCTGTAACTGCCCTTTCAAGTGTGTCCAAACTTCTGAGCACTCTCTCAAATTTGTACAGGGTTCTCTGAAAACCATCTCTCCACGTTTCACACCTGCTGCTACTCTGATTCACAAACACGACTCCATACAGACAAGTCAAATATCTCTAACTTCTAAACTCTCAGCCTGTCTTTTGCCATACTTACATACCACTCTAGCCATCAATCAAGCAGACTAAAATTATTCTTTTTCCTCCAGCAGGAGGAAATGTACTCCAATTTCCTTTCCTCTTAATTACAGAGGATATGGTCATCCTCTGTAGCCTACTCTATGATGTTACTTCTTTTACTGATTGCCTTATTATATAAACTATATTATTTTACTTTCAAAACTATCTATGGTCCATCTTTATAATATCTGCTCTCAGATACTATCAGGGTGTCAACACATGGATACAATGTGTCCTTCCAAAGTGTGCCTGTTTCCACTACCTAATTTTAACCTAAGCACAAAGTCAACTTTTGAGATTATGCCAGTGATGCYTCCTTCATACTTGGATGAGCTTCCCATAAAACTCTGCAGAACAGAGGTACCAGTCTCCTTTAAACTCGTGTCTATAATGCATATYAAAACAGTTGGCCATTCAGAGATTTTTTTGTCTCTTATGTCAGTGGAAAGCATCCCCCTCCCCCAATTGTTTCCTTATTTCTTGTTTATTGTTTTATACTTAAGATTTAAATACTTGGAAGTACAGCCATCTCGGCCTTGTACAGTACATAATACAAAGAGGTCCTCATCAAAGAATAAAGCTAGGTACCATAATACAACCACATAATTCATATCATAGATATAATCATAAACCAAATTGTTTACTTTCACTTTTGAAAGATCAGTCCATTTTAAAAAGATGTACTGAATTGAATCTGTAACGTTAATGACCCAACAAATGCAAGCCATTTAGTGTTTTAAGCTACAATACAAATGAAAAATCATTATCGACTGGATCATTAGCTGACCAACTCAGTATACACAGTTTAAGTAAGCATTATTCCTTTTTATAAACCTATAAGTTTTCCTATAAGTTTTACAATGTTTTTTAAAAATGAATTATTACTCATTCTTGAGCTTCATTTATATGTAGACTGCTCAACAGCAAAATCATCCAGACTCAACTTTTCTCAGTTGTAGATAAGACAGAAGACTTTTAAAGAATAATTTAGCACTTTCAGCTATTTGATCCTTTCCTAAAATTGACTGTGCTACGAGATTTTAAAAAAAGCTTCTAGCAAGGTGGAAAATCTGGCAAATAAGACATCATGTTTCCTTAGCAACTGCATAGCAATTGCATAATACAACTATTGCTTTACTCAGAAAAATCTTTCAACATGAGGAATTTCTGTCAAATCCAATTTCTAAAAACTGAGAACTATATTTTCCTACTTCTTTAATCACAATAAAGCCTTCCATGTTTATTGGAGCAAAACCACAACTTGCAATTCAAGAGTAGGAAGATCATATGTTTCAAAATTCAACCTCTCAAAATCACATATCATGAGTCACTTCACTTTGATAACTGCAAGTAAGATAGTAAATGACAAAAAAGGAAAAATACGTAAAATTTATACAACAAGATTGGTGGAGTTTCACTAAGAAAAGAGGACAGCTAAGTGAGGACATTACTACATGGTTACCTAGAATAACCCCATAGCAATTCAAGATGTTTGTCCTCAGAAAAATAGTATGTGAACAGTGTAGGACAGATTTATGCTAAGCCAACTGATTTTGCTCTGAAACAGCTGAGAATACTAACACTCCTCATTGATTTTGTTTTCAGAACTAGTACATTTCAAGTGAAATGTACTCTAAGATAATCTAGAATGTGCTTCCTGTAGAAGTGGGCTTCCACATATTCATGGGTGTTGTTATTTTTCCTATTGCATCATCTTTAACGTAGCCCTCCTCCAACCAAACTATAGATGCAGCTACACCATTATACTTAAATTCCACAGATAGGACTTATACTGGCAGAATGGCAATTTTCATTTCCAATGTGGACAGGTGTGTAAAGTTTCCAGGTGTCCATTATCATGTTAAGTGAAAATTTAAATTTTAATTAAAAGGTTTGTTGCAGTTAGGGAACAAAGGACATTTAGACAAGTGTGGTTTGTAGTGAGAGGTAACTTTATGCCATTTTTGTATTGGGAAAAAACCCAACCCAAACAAGAAAGATTCTGTCTCTCCTCCTTCCCCCCCCCCCCCCCCCCCCAAATAAAAAACAAAAAACAAAACCAAACCCAAAAAACAAAGCAGCCCAAAAGCATGGTCACGTTTTCCCAGCTGTAACATCTGATATAGTAAAAAGATTTTTTTTTTCTCTCTCTACATCTTAGCCTGGTTTAAATAAGTAATACCTACCTAATAACACAAATAAGAAAGCTGAACAAAGAGCACCTTCATATTCTGTCTCTACATATAAAATAAGCTGTTACTTTTCTCATTCTTTTGTTGTAGTGGATTGTTCAAATGGATTTTTTTTTTCAGTACATAATGAAAAGCTCAGTTAGTTTGCTTGCTGAAAGCCCCTACATTTTCCTTCACTAATTCACTGATGATAAAATCCATTTCAAGTACTCTTCATGTTCATCTTCTCTCAGTTCTAAAAAAGAACTCCTTTTCATTATTCACAGCTTCCTTGCTCACTAGAGGCAAGTTTACAGTGCAAGTTAGCAAGGCCAGCTTATTAAAGTCATATTTGTTATTTTTTTTCTTATTGTTTCAGAGAGCAATAAATCAACTGCTATAAACAGAGTCTCTTTCTTGTAAGGTAAGGAATAGACAGCAGACAGCTTTTGTGAGACTAAATAAAGGTTTAAAGCAACCTGACTGAACTTGCTGTGCAGTGGATCAGAAGCATTCACACGATCTATTTCAGTGGGGGTTCAGTAACTTCCAGAGCAAGGTCAATAACAAACAGGGCAGGAACTTCTTGATCCAGAAAAGCCACACTTGTGTATGACTTGAGACAAATAAATGGAACAGTTCAGTATTTTTTCTGGTATTACTTGATTCCTTTGTAGCAAAAGGTGGGGTCTACCGCAAAAGTGAGGCTGCACTAGTTTATACAAACCACACAATGATGGAGTTATTGGAATGCTTACTGAGCAAATATAATAGTTACATAGGAACACTACAAGAAAGTTACCATTTTGGACAACAGCAGTATGTATTCACATGTCAGTTTGATTCCACCTACTCTCATTTCTGGAAACTCCCCGGGAGAAATATTACACTTCAATGATTCCTTTGTGCTATTACATTATACTTGTTTCCATGAATTGTTTTAAGATACATACTAAGTTTAAAAAGTTTGCCTAGTCCTTAAATTCTCAAGTGATCATAATCACACATGCAATTCCAATCCTAATCCCAGTCAAATTGCCTAGGGATAACTGATATGCAAATATTTTAAGTTACAGTGAGACACACACAATGCTAAGGCAACAGGTGTAAATGTGTAAGTAAGGTGGACACATAGGCAAGTGAGTCCAGCCCAGTAACACACGTTAAACCAGCTTAAAGATGCAGTTCTCTACCCTTGGTACCACATTGCCTCTGCTTTTGTGCCAGCACAAATGCTTGTGTGATCTCTTAAACCAGACTGCAAGTCTCTTCCGGGTTAAAGCCAACCTTCCTTCATACATTAGTTTTAGCTGGATTAGTTCTACAAGGTAGTTCCTCGCACAGATACTTGACAAAGGAAGAAGCATGAAAATAGGACAACTGCTACTTTTGACAGCAATAGTAACTTAAAACATATATTGAAAACACAGCTTCACACATCAGAGATGAGAGAGAAGTACAACAGGCCTTATGGCCTACACCACAGTACCCATGAACTTTCTTGTTGAACTTTTATCTTTAATAAGGCCTTTTTATACCACTGAGTAACTGCAATCATCACTGTTTTACACGCCACAATAAAAAAAAAAAAGGCATTTAAAAGTCCCATATTTTTTAAAAGGAGAGAAAAAAATAATGTACATAACCTAATGTAACTCAAACTGAAAATAAAAGCATAAGGAGTACGGCTCCTTCAACCAGAACCGAGTCAGGATACTGCACAAAAAGACACCTTCTGCAAACTCTTGAGAGAGGGGGTTAAGGGAATTAGTAATTGAATGGTTAATAGTAGAAAAATATAATCAGTAGGTAGAGTGTGATGCTTTGTCAGCTAGTGTGATGCTTTGCCAGCTAATATGATGCTTTGTCAGCTATTGTGTGAACTAACTACAGCCCCTCACAAGGCCAGTTCCTGATAAGAACTAGGAACCTGCCTCAGGAAACCAGTTGAAACCGACCCTGCGGTTTGGGTAAGAAGCAAGGAGCAATTGAGTCTGCGCAAGAACAAAAGGTTACTAGCAGTGATGAAGAGGAACCACTAGCCTTCATCCCCACGACCCCTGACAACCACCACCAGGTGGTAATGAGCAAGCGCAGATGGGAGGAGAACTCATTTTAATACAAAGCGGGGATAGGTCATGCATATGTATAGGCATATTGTGCAACCTAATGAATATGTAATGCTTTGCTGTATATATTCATGAGAAGTGCCGCGCTGGTGTGCRCACGACTTTGGTGGGACTACCACCCGTGCTGCCCAGCGCTGAATAAACATACCTACTTCACAATCTTATAGATTGTGGAGTCTATTTCTGCACATCACTCTTCAAGGAAAGGTTGTCAAGACTCCTAACRTAACTGTCGTGTTAAAGCAGAATTTTGCAGTAGCATGCCTGAGCACTTTGTTGCAAATGCCTGGACTGGGGGGTGGGAGGGAAGAGTTCTGTTATGTGATATATGTGGTATCTCTCTAACAGCTGTGTTGAGTATTTGTTCAGGGATGAACTAGATCAAATTCTAATGAAGTTCTCAAAGTAGGAAAGCAGTTTACAGTTTAGGAGAGGGCAGCTTTTTACACATCAGCCTACTCAATTCTCATGCTGTGAAATCTTAATTTCCAAGGAGTTAAGGAAAACCCTAACACCTTCCCACTTATATGTTAAAAAATACAAATATGACTGAATCTCCCTAATAATTTCATCTATGCCTAAATATTAATCTTTGAAACTAACAAAAAGAGCAAAGAATTTTTAATCAAAAAGAAAATTCCTATCTTGTAAAAAGAAACACATACAAATAAATATGCCAACCAGTYCTCAACTAGCTATTACTACTAAAAGCAGAAATGATGAAGTTTGCTTTTTGAAATCTGGGGCAGTTGAAAAAAGTCTGCTATCAACAGATTTGAAAAAGAAACTTTAAAATGTAACAAGAAGCAGCATATGCAATCATACAGAGAACTTGATATCCTCTTGGAAAACAGATTAAAAGTCCTTAAAAAAACCCAGAAACTTGAACAGATGTAAGGGCTTCTCACAATTTCAGGTAAACCCTGGGAAGACGCTTTAACAAGCTGTAACTAAAGTGTTTTGCCGGAATGATAATGAAAAAACCATGATGGATCCCAGTATTAAAACTCCGTGAATGAGTTCTGAGTGTCCAGCAATTCACATGATTTCCCACATGAGCACAATGCATCTACAATACTTCTAGAAGTTCATTTTGTTTTCTTCCTAAAAATTTCTCCAAAAAGTCTTTCTAGAGTACTAGTGTTCAAGTGTGTCATTCAAGGACAGTGCCATCACAACACACATGGTCAGTGTTTGCCATTCAAATATGTTACTTCTGACATTATTGTTCATATCAATTCCAAAAGAGATCATTCTGTCTTGAGCTAATTTTTCAAAAGCTTTGATTTCAGATGCCTTCAGAAATGAAATAGCACATATTAACCTATTTTAAAGGTAACTCATTTAATATAACACTCACCTGTGCAGTTTCTGTCATTTTCTGTTCAAAATCAGTTTTAAATGCAGCATATTTCTCCACATACAGTTTATAGGTATCTGTAGCTTTTTTTGATTTAACTGCTGCCTGTAGATCAGTAGAAAAAAAAGTGTCAAATGTCACACATACGATCTGATCCAAGGTTTTTAAAGCCACTATGAAAAGAAAGCCTAGGATGATCTATAAAAAAAAATATTTAGGGGCATATCAAAACAGTGAAGTCTCATAACAAAATTTCACCACCAAATAACTCAGATACAAGCCATTAGATGTTTCTATTTAAAGCTATACATAGACCACATAAAAAGGTAACAAAGCAATTACCCCATTTAAATTCCTTCCTCTTATCAGCAATGACTAATTTATAATATACTTATTTTGAAATCAAATTTGTATTGCTGAAGTTAACTAATTAGCTTTTGTCAAAAAGTTAGATCTGCAACAGAAAAACAGGAGGAAAGCAGGGTTGGAATACAGAGCAAACAGTTATTTGTGCAATTCTGAAAGAGTCAATAGTAAAAAAACCTAGGAAGTCGCAGTTCTCTGTTAGAAATGAAGGAAGAAATTCAAAAGTACAGGTGTTACATCAATGGAAATCTGAAGATTAAGAGATATTTGAAAATGAAGTTAATGCAGAACATACTGATGGCCCCATTTATGCAGCTCAGTGTTGTCTATAATAGTCCTTTTTGGCTTTATAATTGATTTTTTTTTTCATTATTTGTTGCTAAYAAACCAAAATCACCTTTCTGGGAGTTTAATATTCTTAAAACAAAACACAGGAGAATCCCAGTATTACACAGAGAACAAAACTGAATAAAGTGATTGTCTGTGGTACAGAAAAAGTTATTTTCAAAGTTTATAGCATGACACACGAGATGGAGTTTTTCAAACCTTTGATATTCTTGCTATTTCCAGGTTAAAAGCTGACGAAAACAAAAATTGCCTTGAACATCAGCTTTTTTTCTAGCTTTGTTCAACATGCCTACTTTATCTCACTGAAATTTCCCATCAGTTGTAACTCAAAAGTATTCCTGAGGTTCCTGGAGTGTGTGGAAGACAACTTCCT
>JASVER010000041.1:2344181-2380589 GCA_030449065.1 Oceanodroma leucorhoa | reverse complement strand
CTGGAGGTGTTCAAAAAACGTGTGGATGAGGTGCTTCAGGACATGGTTTAGTGGGCATTTGTACTGGGTTGATGGTTGGACTCGATGATCTTAGAGGTCTCTTCCAACCTTAATGATTCTATGATTCTATGATTCTATAATTGTTAATGCCGTCAGTAAAGACAGCTGTGTATTTACTATTTGTTCTGGTTATGAATAGCTCTCCTCCTCTCTTTCAAATTAATTTCATCTGTCTCACAGTAAAAACAGAAACTATTTCTCACTTGCAATGACTTGTAAAGCTGACCACTATCTATAACTTTCAAAAGAATTAATACAAAGATGCCCGCTGGAAAGAGAGTGTTATATTCTGCAATTTCCAAGAGAAAAATAACTGAAAATCATGAGTAACTGTATAGTGTTAGCAGTTGTTCACCTGGGGAAACATCAACCAGGACTCCAAAGGAAGAGGAACCAAAGCTTCAGTTCCCATTTTTCCAGTTACAAAGAAAACTTAAGCAGATCTTAGTAACAAAGTCTTCTAAACCCACCATAACAGAGCCTGAAAATACTTCACTGCATATGAGAATATATGGATCCTTTAGGCACTAAAAGGAGAGTGTGGCAGGTTGTATCAAACCCATCAGTTACTTGTCCTGAATTTTACTTCATGATTCTCACTTTCGCACATTCACACAGGGGAATTACCAAGAAGAAAACAGTCCTATCTTGTTTCCCAAATGCCATTTACTATGCTGAGAGTACAAGGTGCTCTATGAACTCTTGGTTTTAAAAATAATTAAGACTGCTTTGCAATAAGATGATTCCAAACTTAACCGTTTAAAAGGAAGGAAATGCCAAGTTAAGAGACTTCAAAAGTAAGTTTCTTCGTAAAGCATTATGTAGTTAAACCCCATATGCACGGGATTTTGACAAAACCTGAACATTCTCAGTCTCTTGTATCATGTTTAACGATGAGCAGAATCTGAATGTTATGTGCTGAAGAGCATCTACAAAAACCAACTACTCAGCACGACAGACAAAATGACAAAACACATGAACATTGTATGATTAACTAGTAATCTCTCCTGAAAACAGGATGTGTCTATTCTCAGGTGCAGCAATTGCTAGAACTCTACTTAGCAGATTTACAGTAAGTGAAAGAATAAGGRTTGGTCAAGAATTTTTTGTCAAGTCACTATAAATAGAGAAGTTCACATGTCAGAGAACAACAGGAAATTACTACACAAGTTAATACTAACTTTCAGCTGCAATAAAAATTTCAAGGTCTCAGATACCTCCTCAGATTCTTCAATAAAGTAATTCTCCAAATATTTAGCTTTGTGATAAGCTCTTAGCATATTGGTGCAGATCCCCTGCTTTCTGATAAAGTAGTTATTCCGTGATTTTGACAGAAAACATTTTTCATGTTATGCTAAAAGTAATAAACCTATTCTCTGCCAAAGGGAAAATAAATGAATACAATCTTTGCCACCATGTTTCTGAAATTACAAGTGTAAATTTGAATAAAGACATGACTGTCACAGTTACCTGCTCCCACTGGAAACATTTTTCAGTACTTGCTGAGCATTCAACTATGGCCTAAYTGTTCAAACAGAAGTATCTAGGGACTATGCATAAAACAGTAAAAAAATGCCCTTCATCCTGTAGTGCTTCCTCTTTCTCCCTTCTCATGTAGACATCAATCAGACTGAACATTTTTTGTTTCCAACTCAACAAGGACAATGTTACATCTTAATAACAAGCCTTCCATCAAGTCAACTTTTCCTACGGAAAGGTTCAATCTGTTTACAAGAATTCAGAAAAATTATACTTTGAATAGACTGGCAGGAAAACATCTGTCAATCCTCATATTTCTGATTCATGTCTAGAATCCAACACTGACAGTCACTTGAGACAGAAGCTAGGAAAAAAAGTGAGATTTATATAAAAGATAAAACAATCAGAACATGGTCAACCGGGTCACTTTTGTCATCAGTGAAAAGACAAGAACCAACTATCTGCTCCACCAAGATGGCAGTACAAAAGGCACTAAGACCATTCTAAGAAATGCAGAAAATCAAAGTCCTACACAGACCAGGTAATTGAAATGGAAATAGGCAGAGGTAACAAGATTTAAAAAGAGAAGACAGACAGGGAAACGTGATCTTTTTCCTCCACTACTTAGTTTCCTGAAAATAGAAAAAAGTTACAGTTGATGCCAGCAGGTCAAGGGAGGTGATCCTTCCCCTCTACTCAGCACTGGTGAGGCCACACCTGAAGTACTGTGTCCAGTTCGGGGTTGTCCATTGCAAGAGAAACATGGGCATACTGGAGAGAGCCCAATAAAAGGCCACAAAGATGATGAAGGGTCTGGAGCATCTCTCCCATGAGGAAAGGCTGAGAGAGCTGGGACTGTTCAGCCTGGAGAAGAGAAGGCTCAGGGAGGATCTCATCAATGTATATAAATACCTGAAGGGAGGGGACATAGAAGACAGAGCCAGGCTCTTTCCAGTGGTGCCCAGTGACAGGACCAGAGGCAATGGGCACAAACTGAAACACAGGAGGTTCCCTCTGAACATCAGGAAACACTTTTTCCCTGTGAGGGTGACCGAGCACTGGCACAGGTTGCCTAAGAAGGTTGTGGAGTCTCCATCCTTAGAGATATTCAAAAGCCGTCTGGACATGGTCCTGGGCAGCTGGCTCGAGGTGCCCCTGCTTGAGCGGCAGGGTTGGACAGGATGACCTCCAGAGGTCCCTTCCAACCTCGGCCATTTTGTGATTCTATGAATGGATCAAACTCCCCCAAGACTCACGGACGGTACTACATACAACATCAAGATACTCATCCATTGGGTGTTTGGTCCATGAAATTGGAACCTTTTAAATTACCACTGGAAGTAATTTTAACTTGTTGTTCTTCTCAATGGAACAGACCTGAAATACTCGTGTAATTAGCTACCTTGTCTCATTGAAGGGACAACACAAAACCTCCTACTCCTTAATTCAATAACAAGGGCATTGAGTGTTTGCATATTTACCTAAGGAAATTTACCCAAAACCAGAATCGATGCTGAAACAATTATACATAATTTCTGTAAAAGCCACTAAACAAAATTATCATATGATGCAGGGATTTACAAAATAAATCATTAGAACTGCAGTGTAGTTAGAACAGATAAGGAAGTAAGTGTAAACAACACATAACCAGGTATCCAAAATATCATGCACAACATAAAATAGCCACAACTACTATTTTTAACTACTTCTAGCCCTTTCTGAGCATTTCACTTACTAATACAAGGTGAATGTGTTACTGATTGACAACACAATGAATTAAAGTAAGATGTCACAGAACTACCTTATCAACTTCTCTCTGTGTTGCTCCTTCCTTTTTCAAGCGTTCTTGTTCAACACACTTTGCATTGTAGTTTTCCTTTGATTTCTGTAAAGCCTGAGTGATGCTTTGAATATTTTGCACTGCTTCCAATGTTCCTGAAACATCTTCTTTAGTCTGCCAAATATCACATAGTTGTCAAAACCAAACCATTTTAATGTTAACAAGTCATTGGGCATGCATAAGAAAAAAATGAATAACCTTTTTATAAGCTTTGATTTGTTCATCTCCGTACTTGTGAACTTCTTTTATTAGCTCTTGTAATCTGCGGACAAGATCCAAGTGACAGCTTGCTAGTTTTTCTGTTGAGGTTTTGAAAACATCCCAAACTGGTGCAAATGTCCTAGATTGAGGAAAATAATATGTAATGTTCATCTGATATCTTCCTTTTAGTTGTCTATGATTTTTTTTAATAGTGCTTAAGTATAATTGGTAAGTTTACAGARGTTCAGTTCTGTTCCTAAAACTAAAACAAACAAAAACCCCAACAACTGCTATAAATTTTTATTAAATATGTTTCAAATGTACTTAGAATCCTATCTACTGATTTTTCCATGTTTTACGTTTTACCTTATTGACTCTGATGAATAAAACACAACAAAGTTCACTTAACCTTCTCTATCATCAGCACACAATAATGACAAGTGATATTCCTAAAGATGATGCAAGAGCAGCTCAAAATAATTTAACATGTAGAAGTATTTTTATGTGTATAATTGAATTGGGCAAACACATCAGAAATTACTTGGTTAATTAAGTTTCTAGTTGTCTTACTTAATTACAGCCACTAAATGCAGGAAAAAATATTGGCAAAGATGGTCTGCCACTAAAAGGGATTAACAGAGATTAACTGTATGGCAAAGGAAGGTTGGGAAAAGGTCATTCCTCTGATTCAGATTTCTATACTGAATGGACTTCTCCAGCTATTCTAAAGATACACTTCTACCTCAGTTTCCTGCTTAATGCTGCTGAAAAATCTATACTATACATAGCCTTTAAAGTACTGATGTTCAAACTRACATGCAGATACAGAACCTTTGAAGAGCAGCAACAACTGGTATCAAATTATCCACTGACAAAAGCTCCCCACATTTCTAGCTGTGATTACTACAAATAAAAAAATCTAGCCTCATTTAAGAAGTCTGAGCTGTTAGCATAATCTTTCTAATGAAAAAACATCCACTAATCATTCCAATTTTTAAAAACATACCCTGTCTATAGGATTTTAATTAAACTATGGAATAAATCTATTGAAAAGTCTCATTCTTRGAGAATAACACTCAGAACAGAGATAAGAAAGCAGAAATAATAGAAATAAATTTACTACCACATTTGCGGACCATATGTTCTCTCTTCAGAATAACTACCATAGGCTTGGGAGCACAGAATAGAAAGTCACATTCTCTATTACGTCTGAAAAGAACTCAACCTTAAACACAGAGGAACAGACAGTTCCTCTGTGTTTGGGTGTTGTTTTTTTTTAAACTGTGAATAAAGAACTTACTGTCTTTTGGTTTTGTCATAGCTACATGATATTTTGCATAGTTGCTGAAGAACTAACAATCATTTTTAAAGGTGGCAAAGTTATGGTACCTTCAACACCATCAATAAAATATTCAGAATCAAACTTGAGTCTTAACATGAATGCATGTTTTAATTATTTCTCTCTTATGTACACTTAAGTACACTTACTTACCCAAGTTGTGTGTAATTGCTCGCTGATTTGGCTAGTTTTGTCATAGACCTTGAATATGCCTCCTCTATTGTAGCCCTGTCAAAGAAAGCCATCAAAAGCATAATCAAAATTTTGAAGATATTTGAAGACAGATGAATATGCATTCTAAAGGTGAAAAACAGAGGGCTTTTAACTTGAGCTGAAAATCACTCCATTTTAATGATGCCTCAAAAACTATATAAAAAAATCACAGAAGTATATTTAAAAAAAATACTCTAAGAACCCTGTGACAGAATGTTGCAGGGAACAGAAACAAGTAAAACCTAGGGACTCACGACTTGAAAAAGATGATTTCTTCCTTCCTATACTCTCTGCTGTTCCCCTCAGCCTTTAACATTCTTTAGTAATAGTCAGCACAAAGAGACATAACTATCACCCGCTTAGCACTGTCTAAACACCGGAGATGTTTAGACTACAGAGCAACAAAATCAAATATATTTCTAAAGAAAACATTAAAATAAATAAACAGAATGCCTACTGAGCAATCACATTAAATAAAATGGGGTCTTGTCCAGTCTTTTTGTAGGGAGGTTTTGGTGGGTTTGTTCATTTGCTTGAAGTTCTTTGCATAGTGATATTTGAGTTTGGAAAACAGTAAAATAACATGCAGTGAAAAGTATTCTGGTCTATTGTTTATACTAATTTTCAAAGAAGGTTTTCTCAATACRTTCTGACTTATTTTGGATAACCTCTTCCCTACATAAAGTTTCATTATATTTTCCTGCACTCAAACCCACAATTATACTTGTGTTTTGGAGATTCAAAATCCAAGGGTCTGCACAGATTTCCTCCTTAGAGCCTCTGCTGGGGCAATTGTCATGGAATAGCAGTCACATGCAGCGTATCACAGCAGTGACTCCCTGCAAGTCCTTCCCCCATCAATCTTCCTCACCATCCTATTACTAAGGTAAAGATACACACTATTTTAATTTTCCACCCTAAATCAATATTCGGTATGTAGTGTCAACTTAGATTTAGAAGCATCCTGGATTTGAGTAAATACTGTAATAGCCTTTTCTTGAAAATGCAAATGCTTGAAGCAATTTCTTTCCTGCTTTATTCAGGGGCAAAAGAGAGAAAAAAAGGGAGACGAAGAATTCACCCCTCTCAAGTTCTACCATGACTATAACCACTTATTGTTGAGGCAGAGGTTTTTATTTCTCCCTCACAGCAACACTTTCCAGGCAAAAAAATTTTCCAAAATAACTCTCCAGTCAGTTGGACAATCAATTTGGAGAAGGGGATTAAACTGTAAAATGCAGTAACTCAATTACACTTTAAATCTCACCTACAAATAACTGCAAAGTTATTCACCACAAAAAAAGTCGAATAACTTTATCTGCCTTCCACATATGTAAGTATTTTTCATGATATAAAAAGTTTAAGTTTCCAAGGTCTGGAATTCTTGCTCACTGCACAGCAATAAACACATATGCAAAGACACCCAGAAGAGACACTGATGTTTTGTTAATTACCATGATGAACAATGTATTTTGATTAATTATCAATAGTTACTATCGAAGTTTTCTAGATTTGATAGCTCAGTGTCTTCTCCCTCCCCCCCTTTTCTTTAGAACAATTTACAGCACACTTGCCTGAGCAATCTCCACAAAACTGGAGTTCTGCAATTTACCACACTTTATCAACACAGAACAGTCACAAACGCTAACAACTGAAGGATGCTGTTACTGACCAGTTGGGCACATATATCTACATTTGTCCTATCAACTGACTTCCCAGAGCAGTCTGATGTACAGGTAACACACTATGAACGCCTCAGTAAATTAATTTTCAGCTTTTTGAAAATCTGTCTTTGCTTGGGATCTGTTAAACATTTAAAAGTTACATGGGAATATATGCATTGCTGGTTTCTTCTGGTCAAGGAGATCCTTTTTATGACGCTTACAGGCAAGTGATGCAGAAAAACATTTGAAAGACTTCTGGAGAAAAGCCAACACAATACCTATTCAGTTCCTAGCTGAGCACAGTGGTTTCCTACATGTAAACAGTTTAGGTGTTAAATACACAAAAACATAAGACGATTCACCTACAGAATCTTCCCAGTATTTAAAGAAAAAAAATGTGCGGAGGAAGTCCAACCGTCTTATATTTTCACTTCTTCAAAACCAGAATTTCTACATGCTTTATCAAGAACAGAACAAAGACATCTACCTTTCAGCAGACAGATAGATAACCTGCCCAACCCAAGATTTACCAATATTGAGCAGATTGCCTGCCACAAAATTTACTCTTTCAGATGACATATTTCTGAACCACAGATCCAACTGTCTCTCAGTTCTTTTAGTACTTGACCTTTAGCAAATACTGAAAAAACAAAAATGAAAAAGTGAAACAACACTGTTGAAAACTGAATTGGTATTGACTAACTGAACACAGCCAAGCAGGAAACCTTCTGCTCCTTCTAGGGATATCCAGCTGGAACAGCAGATACAGCATAGAAATATATCATTACAAATGAACACATTTCAAACATTTTTGTTTTTTTCAGAGGAAACAACTTTGCAATTTCAGAAGGTTCTTAGAGAAGTTTTGAAAGAAAAATCTTTAAAAAAAATCCTTAAGCTGACTATAATAAAAACAACAAAAACAAAACCAAAAACATTTTCCCACATCCTATACAATTTTTCTTTTTTCATTACTATTTCTAACGCTGGAGAAAAAGGAACAATAGACTCTTCCCCAATTAGGCTGCACACGACGAAAACACTATTCTGAACTGCGCAAGTAGCCGAGACTGGCTTCATACRGACATGTATCCTTTGTGCCATAATCAGTCTGTACATCCAAATACACTCAACCATCCTTCCTCTCTCTTTTAGATCACTCCATAAAAAAAGCAAATTCTCTGGCTAGTCTGGAGACTCCGGCAATCCTGACCGATCAGGTGACTACTGTCAAACATCACATACAAAGGTTAAGTCCTCTAACTTGTTAAAAGTATTACCACCAGCTCAGATCTGTCTCTTCTACCTATCCAGCAGTTTTCAGTTTCCACTCTCCTATGTCTCCACTTCTGAAAAAAAAATGGCCAGTACGTTCAAAAAGGAATGGAAGGATGGATGTGAAGAAAGTTCAAATGTATGTAAGTTTAGTTTTCATAGGGAACAGTTCAGAAAATAAGGTACATAAAAGTCAGGGCATAAAAACACTAGATCTAGGAGGCTTCTAATAAGTGTTGTTCATCCGCTTACATATTTCTAGCAGAAAACAGTACTGCAAAACAATATTCAGACTATACTCTGTGGAGGAAGGAGGAGAACAGATAACTGTGTGCAACATCTCTTAATTTCTTCGCAGAGAAAGACACAAAATAGAACATGATCAAGACAATTGAACTGTTGTAAAATACTGTTGAAATACTGCCCAATCCGATTTCTTTCGAGATCAAGAATTTGACCCACGTGAATAAATGTGTTCTACTGAACCATATTTATTTCCTGGGAAACTGAATGATATCCCACAGCAACTTCACAACAGTAGTGGAGGGCTTCACTGCCCAGATAAGAACACTCATAAACATTTTTAGTAAAGTGAGGACACGAAATATGTAAGGTCCATTTATTTCTTTAAAACTACAAACTATAGGCCACAAATTACCACTAGCTCAGACTGAGACTGATCAGTAATGCACCCCTCATTTGAAAAGAAGTACCTATTTGGYATTCAACTGCTTTTTTTAATGGCAGCCTACCACACTGAGATGCACCAATAAAGCAGAGCTGAAGAAAACACAATAGAACAGACAGGGTACCAGGTTTAACATCCTGATGGGAGAAGGTCACTGGAAAGGACTGAACTTACTGCTGCTGGTCTGTATCACTGACAGATGTCTTCCAATCCCAGGGCAAGCTGCTCTTAAGGAACTATATTGAAGCCTTGTCAAATAAATTAGAATGTAGCACTAAGTTTCTAGAGAATCTCGGTGAGTTAATAAGAACTGAAATTTTTCACATATTTTACCAAAAATCCTGTGAGATGGCTGCACATCTCTGACACATCCTGATCCATGCATAAGAACAGAAAATACATTTCTTGATCTCTCATTGAGGATAAAGTGCCCCTGTGGATCCTCATGTATTCCTACATGGTCATTAATCTTCAGTCTTAAACGTTATTTAAACTTGTTTAACTGGGGAAAAAAATAATTGTCTCCTTCTTGACAAATCACTAGAATTAATTAGCAGAAACTTCAGCTGAAACACTTTTAATACATGAAGAAAGGTCCAAATATTTTATTTATTGATTGCAAAGGCACGTCTCATTCAAAATTTAATTTGAGGGAGTTGATAGAGTGAAAAAAGCTAGAATGCCACATTCTTTTTACTAGGAATTTTGTGTAGAATGAAGTGTCAAGTTTTATTTATGTCACTGTAATAAAGCAAAGAATCCAAGCCAGGTATAACATCAAGTTATTTTTACCCATTTCCATAAGACCTTTCACCTTAGGACCAGTACGAATAAAATGGAGCATGCCCAAGGAATACGACATAAAGGAGATAAGAAACAGAGTGAGTGAAAGAGCTTTTGATCTAAATATGGAGGTAAATCGAAATGCAATGGATGTAAAACTAATAAAATTAAATGTGTCCAGGTGATGTACAGCTTAGGTCTATGACTTACTGCTATAAAATCTGACTGATTCCAAGAATTACAGCAGGTTTCAAAGGCAAGATCCAGGCACTCACAAAGATAACACAAGGCAAACATTTGTAACRGTCAATACTAAAAGTGCAAGCTTGTGAAGCCCTAAGCATTACATACTAAACATGAACAGCGTGATATCCCTCTGCTTAATCCAAAGCAGGATGTCACTGGATCCCTGTCTGGCTTTATAATGTGTTCTCTGGAATCAGGGATTCTTGAAAAGTAAGATACTTTGGTTTGTGTAGTCCTTCCAATAGCAGACTGCCCATCACACATGGACTCTGGAACTCACCTGCTTCTACTTAGTGAAAAGATTTTTGTCATTTTCTCCAATTCAGCTTGAAGCTATGCAAACGTCAGTGCAACAGAGTAACTGCTGGATTTGTGGTGGTAGCATTTTGTGGGAATTTAAAAAAAAATTCTTTGTTGAGATCTATTTGAGGCCAAAACTGAAATTTTGATAAAAAAATCCAGGAAAAAAGGCTGTTTTTTTGGACAGCGTTTACTGCAAGAAGCCTTCACTGAAACAGGTCCTCAATCAGCCTCTTACAAGTTTTTTCCATGCGTCATCTGGTGGCAGTAACTGAATTAAGAGAAAATTCTGAAGCAGACATATAATTAATTTTGCCCAGAACAGAATTTCTTACGTTCARTGTAGCAGCAGCAGTCTTCTTTCACAAAGAAGAACTAAAACCAGCATTGGGCCATCTGTTTTGGAAGTTGTCACACCTGCATATTTCAGTTCTGTCCCTTCCATCCCATAGAGAAGAACCTGTGTTTTCTGCATATTATTTTCTTGTCCCTACATATCACTCCCTTTTCTTTAACAAACCTAGTTTCTCAACATCTTAATCTGAAAGTATAATTTTTTTTAATATCATACTAGCAGTTGCTAATACCCTAATTGTACATCTGTGGTCAAAAACTTTGCAAGACTGATAATTTCTGCTATTTCAAATTATTGCTTTTCTTCCAAACATGATGAAAAATTGGGACTAATTTAATAAACCGTTGGACACCTAATGTGACACTTCTAGCTTTTTACTCTTGTTTTTTAATTCAAACCTGAAAAATTAGAAGCTTTTTATTAATTGATGCTTAAGAGTCACTATTCAGTTCTAAGTGAATCGAATAAATCTAGATATTCTTGTAGGATATAAGAGATATTTTAAAATGCTCATTGATTTTTACGTATTTTGCACATTATTGTTAAACATAATAATAAACTTAAATAAAAACCACAAACGGTACATTAAAGAGCCAGGATTACCAAGCATGAATACTTACCTTTCTCTTATAAAATCTGCTAAATCTTTTGTTGACAAATGTCCATGTTTCATGTTGTGATAAAGGACATCAAAGCCATTGTTCCTTTCCCCCTAAAGATTAATAAAAAGAAAGAACTATGAAACACAACACGCTAAAGCAACTACAGAACAAAGTATAGAACCTATGCATTTTATTTCTAGAATTCTACGGGTCTTGTATTCTTTCACTTCCCACCTTATTAAACACATACTTAATGTTGTACTCTCTCTTCATTTTCTCTTATCTTTCACTATTTTCCACGAACTGAAATTCACACTTTGGGATCACTGGATATCCTGCCTCCTCAGTTCTTCAGAATTCACATATCTTCCTCTGTTTTTTGTAAAATTGGTTAAAAAAAAAAAATCACTGATCTCTTCCTTCTCACGGCTTCCCTTTGTCTATTTTTAAGTTTAGTTTAGTTTTAAAACTGAAAACATTTTCCAGTGAATAAGGTGTACCTCACCATTAAAACTGAGACACTACCCTAAACACTGATTAAGTGATAAGTCAGCTTATCACCTCTAGCACTATGGTGAACTTCCCCTGGACAGGAGAAAGCAACAATAGAAATGAAAGGAAGGCAAGGCACGGCATAATAGCACTGCTACTATAAAAGTTTTCCTGTCAAACTATCCATTCCCCTCCTCCCTTCCAAAAGCTTCAGATCTGTAACACTGCTGCTACAAAAGACATAGAAGCATGCCCTCTGGAAAACTGCATGTTCAGAGTGGAAGGGAAAGAAGGATGGGAAGCAGAATCCTGGGCCTCTCATAACGGCATCTCTACATCTCCAGTGAGAGGAGCCTGAAGATTTGGCCATACACCCCTCCAAACATTTCCATCCTTTTTGTTCTGGAAAAATTTGTTTGTGCAGCCATAAGGTGCACTTGATCGGGGAAATTATACAGCTGAAAAATAAAGCTAGCAAATAAAAATAAAGATCAGTGATCCAGATCATTATGAGGATACGAACAGTTGCATTGCTCAGCAGAAGAGGTGAGAGCAAGGAGAAGGCGGCAGGCAGGGATCTGTGAGCTTAAGTAAGTGAAAGCAGTCAAGGATGGATGGAAGAACTTTGCAGCAGCCACGGTAGTAGGCCCACTTCTGTGAAGTGTTAATTGCACTAGATAATACATCAGTCTTATCAATAATATAGCCAGGTACCTTAAAGGACACCATGCATGGACAGATAAATTTACAAATAACAGACGACTGAAGGCAATTTGATTCAGATTACTAGCCAGGATTATTTGCTTTACTTCTTCCAAGCATTGGGGAAAACAAAACCAAACAAATGAAAAGAGAAAACACCTATAAAATCACGGTTCCTAAAGTTGCACTAAGTTGTAACCCGGAAAAGTTCATCAAAATGCAGATCGGTTTAGCGTAAGTGCAATTACAGAAAGGTCTGTAAAAAGTACAAGCAGAACTAAATCGAATACATGAAAATACAGCAAACTCTAAAAGGACTACGTACAGAGCACGGCTTTTATAAGTTTGAAAAATAAAAGAAGGATAAGAACACCAATGTGTTTTTACTTAAGTACCAGTCTAAACAGTTTCATTCCCCTTTCACTCCTATCTAACCATTTTTCCTTGTAGTTTGAAGCCCACAATAATTTTGACCACTTGTGCACTAATAGGTAGCTTATTAACTTTCTGTATTTACTCAATATAAACCCTGAATGCCACCGCATTAACATAAACACCAGAATAACTCTACAATTAAGACCTTTTAAATTAGACATTTCAATTAGAATACAAAATAAAATTCTTATTTAACTCTTCTAAAGTTGCTACTGTACCCAGATTTGGAGATAAACAGTTAACAAATAAGCGTTAGGCATTTCTTCCAGGAAAACTAATACAATTCTCCTTTATGAAATGTTCTTTCCCTTTGCCGTAAGGTGTTTCTTCCAGCTAAACCAACACATTGATCAAAATGTGCTAAACACAAACTGCTTCCAAACTTTTAAAAGCAACTTTTCATAATGGGAGCTTTAATGTGGACTTTTCTGTACTGGAGCTCCCTAAATTTCCTGCCACTTTAGAAATACAGGAAGGGTAGCATAGCCATGACCCAGCCTCTGGCTGCAGCCTTCCTGATGAATCTATCAGAAATTTAACTTTGCAAGCCTTTAGAGAATGGAATGAGCCAGAGCAACCAGTTCCCATCACCATCTTGTTCCCTAACTGTAACTGAAGGTTACTGTAAAGGAACTCATTTTTCCACTTAAATGAAGTTTTCTAATCAGCCCTACTCTTGTTCCTGACCACATTTAATAGCAGAAAGCACAACAGAGAAACAGAACAGATACCTTCCTCAATTAAAAAAGTCTCCTGAAAGCCACGTCTTTTATACATTATCAACAGTTACCAGAGGCTAAGAGGCTATGTGAAAAATATATTAAGGTTTAAACAAAGTAGCAAGTCCAAAGCAGACTCCCAGCTTTGAGGACCTATGTGGTTTAAGCTCGGCACAACTAAAAGACATGTTTTCACTTGTGAACATAATGCCAAGAGTAGCCTATCTTACTAATATCAGGCTCTACCTATAAGCACAAACATCTAGACTTCAAAACTGTTCAATAATTTACATGATCAAGGGTTCTGATGATTAACCTGATGACAATTCTATAAATTAAGTTATCTTCTACTCATCTCTGGAGACATATGTGTACCTATGTCAAATTTAGTATGGTATCTCAGTGCTAAGAGCAGACAATTTTCTGCTTAGGAAAAGCTACACAGCCTATCCACAACTCCTTCATTCAGTAGTTATTTTCATGAAGAGTAGCTCAAATAACTCATACAATGAGCATCAGAGTTAAGGCTCTGTATTTAGGATAAAGACAGAGATGTATGCTGTGGCTAAGAGGAAAAGTAGTTAAATTTACAACGTATGTATTCTTTTACATGCACATATGCCATCAACACTGTTTATTTGTGTTTTGGTTGGTTTTCCTCAACACTGCCCCTCCCCACACACATTGTATAAAATTCTGTACATGGAAATTGTGTCTCTAGCCAATTTTTCTTCATTAAGTGTTTTTACCTGCTCCATCCTGGTGGCGACAGTAATAGCTGAGATCACTAAAAGCCCAGTACTGGCCTACTTAAAAATAAATAAATGCAGCACATAGCAGAGGGAACTGATGAGACCTTCCACTCCCTTTCAGAAGCAATTACCATCCACTGCTATGACAGACATACAGTGAAGTCAGATGCATATTCTTCTAGAAGTTGCATCTTGGAGAAAGAGGACCCTCTGTTGTCATGTGTAACATCAGGTTGTATGCAACAGACTTCCAGATGAGTTTGAAAGACCATTCTGAATGTCATTTCACTGGTAAAACACCACCTGTTGAGGATGATCCCATCATTACTCAACAGAAAACAACTGTAAAACTGTGTACGAGAATAAAAAATAAAATGTAAGTGGCCCCCTCTCCATACAGGCTCCACTTAATTACTTTGAAGTTCATTAGCAGTTTTCTCCTTCTCTAGAGCAAACAAAACTCTCTCTTCAGAAGCTGGTGTTCTTGTTGAGGTTTCCCATTTTACACTGCTGTAAGAGAGTTTTCTTGTCTATATAGTACAGATATCTCCTGACAGCAAGCCTTAAGAGGAAACAAGACTTCAAGTACAAGTAAACAGTTCACTTAAATAAGCCTACAATGAGGCATTACTGACCAACTTTGCATACAAAATAAATTAAGTCATGGAAAGCGAGGGCAGACAGTCCTTCCATTCCCCTTCATCAAGAAGCAACTGCAATGATTTTCTCATGGAAATGAAAGTAAYCCTGTCAGCAAACCTGAAGTCAGAATTCAGCATTTCCATGACTTGTGCATAACAGGAAACAGATTACAGGAACTCTGTGTTACTGAATTCTTAATAGACTTCGAAATTTTTTAAGAATAAGTTTGTTTGTTGCATATAAAGATGATTCTGAATTCAAAGCCTACGTCTGTTAAAGTAGCCAGAAATGTCTGGGCAATCTGCAGCAGTATTTATTTCCTATGTTTCTAATCAAATTGTATGAGTGCAAGCTCTGTCTACTTTGGACTGAAACTGTTCAACATTAACATCTACTAGTGTAAGAAGTTAATACTCTCTATTACTCTACTCGAATTGAAAATGGCCAGAGATGTCAAAAACTGTAAGAAAGGGTTCTTCAGGTACGTAAACAACAAGCAGAAACAGAAGGAAAATATTGGCCCTCTGTTAAACAGGAGAGGTGAATTAGTCACCAACAACACTTAAGAGGCAGAGGTTCTCAACGCTTTCTTCACCTCTTTGCCAGCACTGTGGGGCCCCAGGCCTTGGGAACAAAAGTCCAGGTTGATGCAAACACAGACCCACCATCAGTGAAGGAAGAGCTGGTATGTGAGCTACTACAGGAGCTTGACCCCTACAAATCTACGGGCCCTGACAATATCCACCCAAGGGTGTTAAGAGAGCTGGCTGACGTCGTTGCGAGGTCACTCTCCGTACTCTTTGAGAAGTCGTGGAGATCAGAGGATGTCTCCGAAGACTGGAAGAAGGCTAATGTCACCCCCATCTACCAGAAGTGCTTAAAAGAGTTTCCAGGAAATTATAGGCCCATCAGTCCTACTTGAGTCCCTGGGAGAGTTATGGAACGAATCCTCCTGGGGGCTATGACAAGTCAAATGAAGCACGTGATTGGGAAAAGCCAGCACAGATTCACCAAGGGCAAATCATGCTTGACCAACCTGATCGCCTTCTACGACAAAGTAACCTGCTCAGTCTATGTGGGGCGAGCGGTGGACGTTGTCTATCTGGATTTCTCCAAGGCTCTCCCACAGTCTCCTCCTGGAGAAACTGATGCRTTACGGTCTAGACAAGTGGTCTGTGCGGTGGGTGGGGAGCTGGCTGACAGGCCCCACCCAGAGGGTGGTGGTAAATAGCTCCTTTTCAACCTGGCAACCTGTCACAAGTGGGGTCCCCCAGGGATTGGTATTGGGCCCAACGCTGTTTAAGAGCTTCACAAGTGATCTGGGTGATGAGATCAAGTGTACCCTGATGAAGTTTGCCGATGAGTGGGGAAGCGGACACTTTGGAAGGGAGAGCCACCCTGCAGGAAGACCTGGATAGGCTGGAAGAGTGGACTAACAGGAACCTTATGAAGTTCAACAAGGACAAGTGTAAGGTCTTGCACCTGGGAAAACATAATCCAGGAGTGCAGCACAAGCTGGGATCTACCTGGCTGGGAAGCAGATCTGTGGAAAGGGTCTCGGGGGTGCTGGTGGACAACAAGCTCCGTATGAGTGATCAGTTGTGCTGCTGTGGCAAAACCAACAGGATGCTGGGTTGCAGCAACGAGGGCATCACCAGCAGAGTTAAAGAAGTCGTTCTCCCACTCTACTCAGCGCTTGTCAGGCCACACCTGGCACACCGTGTTCAGTTGTGGTCCCYGCTATTACAAAAAAGATGTGGACAGGCTGGAGAGGGTCCAGAGAAGGGCCACAAAGATGATGAAAGGCCTGGGAAGCCTGCTATATGAGGAAAGGCTGAGAGAACTGGGTTTGTTCAGCCTTGAGAAAAGAAGGCTTACGGAAGACCATGCTCCAGTATTTAAAGGGTGGCTATAAAGAAGATGGAGACTCCTGTTTCACAAGGAGTCACATAGAAAAGACCAGGGGTATTGGGTACAAGTTAATCCCYGGGAGATTCCGACTGGACATGAGGAAAATTTTTCACAGTGAGAACAATGAGCCATTGGAATAATCTCTCCAAAGAAGTGGTGGATTCCCCAACATTGGGCACTTTTAAGATTCAGCTGGACGGGGCGCTGGGCCATCTTGTCTAGACCGTGCTTTTGCCAAGAAAGGTTGGACCACATGATCCTTGAGGTCCCTTCCAACCCGGTAGTCTATGAGTCTATGATTATAGCACTGCCTTTTTACCCAGTATAAACAAATGTTTCTCAATTATTAAGGTGATTCTAAAGTTCCCATAACCGGTCAGATACGTACTACTTGTTTAGCTAGCGTAAGAAGCAAGAAAAGGACAGCTGCAACTACTGTTTTCACAGCAAAACTAAGCATTTGAGATGATAAAAGGTACATGCCGTTCTTAAACACGTTTTGATTTTAGTCAAACTTTAGAAGCTTGATGAGAGAAGTTCAGACAAAGTTTAACTTCTTCTAGCTAAGTTCAGCAAGTAAAGAAACATCTGTCAATAAGTGAATTACTGTCATTTCAAACTATGTTTTTGGAACATGCATTAGCAGTGGTTAAGCATGCACGATCATTCCTTCAACCCCTTAAACATGACCACATTACAAAGAAGAAATGGAACAGGCTGAGAAAACTGTACTTTTGATCATAAGTGATTTAAGTCATAACCTGCCTAATCCACTTTTTAAAATAGCCTACCAAATCCACAATGTATTCTCCAGGAAACAGGCAGACAAATATTCAAACTGCAATATTTGGAAGTCATACTCCAACTTAACTACAGGATTTCTTTTTAATCATAAAAAAGTTTCGGTCCCTAATTTACTTCAAGTCATGATAAAATGAAAACTCGATAATCTACAAATTAAGTTTCCAAATCCTAGTTAAATCTCACAACTGCCTTTGGCAAACATGATATATCAATGAAACAAGACCAACATCCCCCTACCTTGTTAGATAAATGCTAAATAGGAAAAGCCTAGAAAAGAATGAATGTGGGAAGTAGAATCACTTCAATTTTTGGGGTGACAATAGAAAAATTTGTATCCTTCGCTTCTTGTTTTTTATACTTAAATTACTGCTCATGCTCCTCTGTCAGATATGAGTATGGAAAAACCACACCCCTATCAACAGATTATGCATGCAAGAATCCTAACACAGGTAAATCATAATGGCATCAAAGTCTTTTTGGTAAAAAAATTTTGTACCCAGAAAATTCCAGAGTTGCACCGATACGCCAAGTAACAACTGTAGACAACCCATTAATAGGGTGTGGGGAAGCACAACTCCCCCATATAGGTGAAGTTCAGTATTTGCTGAAACTAGGTACAACTGTTCAGCAGCTACAAGATTTGATCTATGCAGCTTAAAAAATATCCTATTTTCAACATTCATGTACATATTTTAGTGCAACAGAACAATAGAGACTGGGTGTTCATACCCGTAATTCTAAAATGAAAGTTCCACATGTTAACCAAACCCAATCTTTTCTTTACCCACAAACTTAGGAAGGCATATACTATTCTTTATGGTTTCTCTATTTCTACTGTCAACTTCTTTTCATTCACTCATAAAGCAGTAGCACTTTAAAGAAATAGAGCAAGAGAAATTCTCCTAACTCCAGGGATATGTCAACTCATTTTAGATGCTCTGAAAAACATTGTTGTCATTTTCTTTAAACTGTTACTCCTTGTTGCAGTTTCAAATAAATAACATGTGTTTCATCCTTTCCACCTAGGCAATTATTTAATGGGCCCTGTACACACGAAAATACTCCTGTGATTAATGGTGTTACATTTTTGAAAGCTAGCTATCAGTAAATTTCAATTTCTGAATGTCTGAAAGAGCTACAGAAAATTGAGAGCACTGAAACATGGAAAAAAGCAGTCACCTGATGTTTACACAGGCAACGTGTCTTCTTCAGTTCTGAAAGTTTTGAGAAGTTTGAACACAAAAGCAATTTCATTTTCTTYCTTCCAGCTTCAATAAATTAAATAAAGATCAGCTCCAAAGAAGCTCTACACATATGAGGAAGGACAGATACTCTCTTCTATATCTAGATAATTAAAAATATTTTTTGAACAAAAAGATGGAAAGTTGCCAACTCATGCTAGGTGTACACAAGCAGACGGAGGAGACTAAGCAAATATTGCACAACAGCTCTCCTGAAACTGAGCATCCAACTGTATGCCAAGCAGAAGAGTAGCACTGCGTAAACATATGAATGGAACTCCAGATGGAAGCATGACAAGTCCCAGTGTCACTCATATTGCGTAAGTGCATAAGACAATACGTCTCATGCTTACTAGAGCAAGCCTCTTCACAAAGCTAAAATTATTAAGCCTGGATACTGCCAGCCCTTACATGCTACAAAAGCTCTTGAAAAGAAAGGAATCCTCCTCACAGCCATTCTCAATAGCTACAGGTAATACAAGTGATTAAAAAGATAGAAGAAATTTGTCAAAGACAATTTAAACAGACATTTTTATATCCCAGAACTTCCAGAGTTAGCAAGCACAGCATTACACAGAGACCAGTTTCAGCTATACATAGAACTTCCAACAGTTTAATCAAATTAATTTAAAACAATTAATAAATAAACACTGACTGGCTTAGAAGTGGCTTATTTTTGTTGACTTGACATAGCTTAATAGACTTACAATTAACAAAAGTATCACCTGCACCAGTCAGTTTAAATACAATGTCAAAGCTCATGCAACACTTCCTAAGCAGTGCTAAGAAAACAGTAAGTGAATGATAACGAATGCTTTTTATTCTACTGTACCAGTATGAGCGTACTCAAAGTGACAAAACGTAGCTACGTATAATGGAAATAACTTATTAAAATGTTCCCTTTAAATTACATCATTGTTTTGATGTAGCACATACATAGCAGCAAGAATCCAATGTTTTATGACAACAACCTAATTAGGAGTTGGGAATGTTTGGCCACGTGACTTGAATGCCTGAAACTCAGTCATAAGAATCAAAGCCATTTATACCCTGTACTACTAGTTCATAATTTTTGATACCACAAAAAAATAACTGTATCCTACTGACTTTGAAAACTGCTGCTCTGGAGTGTTGCACTCTATTAGCAGACCCCTACGTTTTTCAAGTGATAGTAAAATTTTTCAAGTGACAGTACAGGTCTCTGTACTTCAACTTTACACATCCTGAAAATAGTCTTGTTTATCTCTCAATGACCTCTTAGAAGCAGTCAACAGATGGGAGGCCCATAAAACATCCATTTTTCTTACATTCTCTAAAGAAAAGAAAAAAATTTGCAACAATTCAAACACTTTTAAAAAAAACAGTACAAGATTAAAGTCTCATGATAAGCTTCAAGACTATTACAACAAAGAAGTTGAAATTCGTTTTGTTTACATGACCTTTTTTAGGAAGTCCTTAAAAGACAGCAGCCTAAATAGTGTGTAAGAAATTAATACACATTCACATACATGTTACTCCTCTCTTCTGAAGAAATCAGTTAAGTCTCTCAAGTTTCTGATGTTTTTTCCTATCAGTTACAGCAAATTACCAAATCAGGAGAGAGCATCCTACAGCTCAAGATCCAGACTTCCATTTCCAATGCATAATTTCAGCTGCAAATTGATGACAGCAGGTACATCAAATAATTAAATATTAATTATGTTCTGGATTCATTTTCACATCRGTGCTTTAGAAAGTACAGTTATCCCACTCCATAGGTGACAAAAACATTTTGCCTGGTGTTACCTAGAAGGGCAAGGCAAAAGCAAGAAATAGAAGACAATTCTTCTAAAGTTCTACACAATACCACCTTTCTTTCTACTTATGGATTTCTCTTCGGTATTTTTAGTCAGTATGCATTCAGTGCATTTTAACAGCAATCACCTAATTTCCATCTTCACTTTCTCACCACATTTCAAAGCATATATAGATTGYATCCCAAGTCTTCCAAAGCACTGCAGTAACAATTCCAAACAACAATCTATTCTGAAAAGTTAGTAGAAATGGAGAAGCCTAATGATTCAAAATGCACAAACCTATAATTTATGCTTGGTTCTGAGGATATATAGAAATTCAATACTTTCTGACTTTAAAAATCCGTGATATTTAGACACTACAGTTAATCTTGAAAGATATTTACCCACAACAGSAAAGAAGGAGCAGTCCCTTTTCCTTTTTATTTTACTTCTACATAAAATAAAACCCTGTCCATGGTATTACAAAGGTTTCTCAGTCTAGTTTTGCAAGTACAAGAYCCTGTCTAATGTCTTTGTTGTCACTGCAAGACAAACAAGAAGAATACAGTTGTTGTCCTACTTTGTGTCATTTTTGGAGGCAGGAGAAAAACCTGCACCAACAGAAGAAAACCTCCTTCTCCTGGCACTCATTGCCAACCCACATGACGAGTTTTGCCAACAAAGCTATAAGGCAGAGACTTTGTAGAGCAGAGAGAATGGGAAGTTTGTGTAGATGTCTACTACMTCATATTTGCTGGTAGCATTTGTGAAGATACAGACAGGGAAACAGAATGTATGGGAATGGCCCACTGCCTTCACTGATTTAACAAAATTATTGACTTACTAACAAAATAAAATACAACTGATCAGACAAACAGTTAAAAGAACATACAATAGTACATAACATAGTTAAATAGGAAAGTGTTTGATTTCAGTAGACATAGCTGAATAAAAAACCTTCTATTTTACTTTAATCCTAGGAGGGGATAGTAACTTTTCCAATGAAAATGTGACTTCTTATATTAATTTAAACATTATTTTTATGAAAGATAAAAAATTTCCACATATTAGTTTAGTACTGATATCCCACAATGAGGCTTCAAATTAAGCAGATTTGTATACCAAGGGAGCAAATGTAGTAACTTGTTTGATTAAATGTTAATATTCTGTTGAAAGCAAAACTTAAAGAGTCAAAATAAAACACAATGCTGCAAACAAAACAAAAACCTGGCTTGAGCTATGCTTTACATTCAAGAATAGTATACTATATTTGTGAAATTAGTTTTCCCTAAACATTAAGGATAAGTTTTGCTTACACAGAAAAAGCAGACATCTATAAGATATTTTAGGGGGTTTTTTGTTTCAGTCTCAACAAATAACCATTTATATGTTTCCACTATTAGTTGGTCAAGAGGCACATTAGAAATTAAACATTCAGCAAAGAAGTAACAACATTGTAAACAGCCCAATGATTACAAGAACACTTACTTTAATGTTTCAGACCAGCTACGGTCACAATGAAAACAAGTTTCATTTCATGCGGGGCTCAATAACAATCCAAATCCATATTTTAATTTTTTCTCCATATATATCTACCCACTTAAAAGTGTATGTATCTGCGCAGAGAAGACTGATAAATTGCGTTTCTAAAACAGTCTGGAAAGTCGTTGTTTCCCCAGCTGGCTGCTGTTCAGGCTACACCTTCTGACATGCAGACAGACACGAGTTACGGTACAAAAGCACGAAGCTCCGAGGGGCGCAGCTTTGCGTTTGCGGGATACAACTGTTAAGTCGTTGCAGCCGGTGCTACTCCCCCAGACAACTGCATTGTTTGGGAGGCCTAACGAGGAGAGAGGGGTCTGCAGCCCAAGCCACATCCCCGCGCCACGGTGCCTGCGAGAGCGAGACCCCCGAGCAGAGGGTCTCCGCCCGAGCCCGCGCATCCCTTGGCCCAGCGGCCCCACGGCGACCAGCGGTCCCTCTCCCCCCTCGCCTCTCCCCAAAGACCCCCGGGCGCGGCGGAGGGCCAGGCAGGGGCAGGGATCCCCTCGCCCCGCCGAGGGCTGCCCAGGCGAAGGCAGCGGCGGCGCGGGCAGGTACCCCGCTTCCCCCACGGCCCGGCCCAGCTCCGCCGAGGCGAGGCGAGCCGCGGCGGGCGCAGGGGGCGGCCACCATCTCGCCGCCGCGCCCCCCGCGGCAAGGCCCCGGCCCAGTCTCGGGAGTGGCGTAAGAGCCGAGGCTGCTCCCGCGGAGGGGATCCCGGCTGCACCGTGCCGTGCCGTGCCCTGCCCGTTCCACCCGCAGCGCGGCGGAACCGGCCCGCGGCGCTTCCCTACCCAGAAGCTCTCCTCGAAGTACGCCATCATCACCCCGCCGCCGCCGCGGCCACCGGTGAGCCCGGCCCCGGCCGCCTCAGCCACCGAGACGCGAGGGAGGGAAGAGGCGCCGCCGCGGCGCGCCGCCCTTCCCGTTACGGCGCAACCGCCTCCTTCCTCACAGCTCCACCGCCCCCGGCCCCGCGCATGCGCCCAGACGACGCCGGCCGCCGGGGCTCCTGCGCAGGCGCGTGGCCTGTGGCTCGGCGGGGCATGCGCGGCCGGCCGGCCTCGCCGTCCCCGCCGCCGCCCTTGAGGCGGCTCGGCCTCGGGGCTGGCGGCCTGGGCCACCCCCACCGCCGCCTGCGGCCCCCTCGTGCCCGGCCGGGCGGAGGGGCACCGCCCGCCGCAGGCGCGCAGGGCCCCGCGCTGCTACCGCCGCAGGCGCGCCGTCCGGCAGCTGCCGTCCACAGCGGATGGCGGGGTGCCGTGGCGTGAGCGAAGGAACCCTGATGTGTAGACACACGAACTAGTTGCAGAGGGCAGACTCGGAAATCCCAAGTAAAAGCCCCTCAAACGTGTTCAGTAACCCCGCTAGGGAACGGCCACGGCGAGTGCTGCAATGCATGAAGGTGAAGAGGTTCATGCTGTTTGAAGTGGCTTCACAACCGAGCATCCTTCCACCCAAGCAGGGCAAGGTCCTTCAAAGCAGGTGATGACTAGTCCTGCTGGGAACTTTGCTGCMAAAGCATAGCTTACCCTCCCAACTGCTTCCTCTCACAGGATTTTACAGTTCCACRGGCATGCTCCTAAAAACGTTGCACTTCATCTAAAGCCAAAGAGTCTGGAGAAACTGTTTACTTCACACCATCATCTTCTTCAATGACAGGTCGGTTTCCAGACCCTTCGTCTGCTTAATGTAAATAATTAGGCAGTGGGGGTGATGCTGATTGCTGGACCAGAACACAGAGCCACTCCAGTGCCGCCTCTGGCCAGCCTGTACCTGGAGTGCTGCTTTTCAGTGACAGTATCTTCTTACATTCTTCATGGCAGAGTCAGCCCCACTGGGCTCTTTCTGGGACCCCAAAAAGTTCCTGTTTTACCTTAATGAGGTGATTCATTGCCCGAGACAGCAGTTAGGTTTTCATTATTGACTGAAAATAGAGGGCCAGGTCTAAGCAGTGATGTGAGGGGCTGCAGCTTGTTGTCCTATGCAAACGTGTGCCAAGCGCTTTATCCAAACTTTATCTATGGTTTTGTCAGTGCAAAACTTTATACAAGATACAAAAAGTAAGAAGCTGATATTTTATGCTGGGTGTTCAAGGTCCTCCCCTACCCCTCATGGAAACCCTGTCAGTTCTGGTTTGAAAATCTCACCTGCCTCCACCTTAATTCTGATGTCCTTTGGCCTTCATTCTCCAAGATGTTAGGTAAGGCATAGAGCACAACATTCAAGTCATCCCTAAGAACCTGATGAATTCACCAACTTATGTCAAATTTATGCTGATTAAAGACTTCCACGAAAGCCAGACGGTTAGGAAAATCATAGTTCAGAAGTTTACAGAGCTATAGAATTTCATTAGTTAAAAAAATATGTTAGGTCAAACAAGACAGCCAAATCTCTATTACTCATATCAATATAAGTCAGTGTGATTCATTCTGCACTACAAAATTTCAACTACCTTTACCAAAGATATTTTCATGGAAGATAAACAATATTATCCTGAACTGGTATTACAGCCATTGGTAACGCTGTAGCGTTAGTCCATCACTTCCTGTAGCTCCATGGTTAAGTTTAGGAGTTCCTTTCTTTCTAGCAATGTTCTCCCAAAGTTTCAGTATCTGCAAAGTTTGCTAAGTTGTCGATGCCAAGACAGAGAAAACTTCTGGACCCCTTTCATAGCCAAAATTTCTTAAACGTCCCTAGACTGTTAGATCTGGATCTTTCTCTTTTGAAAATAGTAAGCACGTGTACCGTAATTCTAAAAAGTAACAACATGCTATAGGACTACCTTTAAGAAAAACTACTTTATGCATCTGTTTACTTGATATAAGTAAGCAGTCTGCATTACGGTCTAAGGAAAGATATGAACATAGCAGTTTTTGCAGTGTGCATTGCTATCTGTAAGGATGTACCTCAGGACAAACAGTGAGATAAAAGCTGCATGATCAGAGCTGAAGGTTTTTATTCCATAGAATATAGAAAAATACCTTTCACGGGGGCAGATACTATGCTATGATGGAAGGACACTTCTACATTTCATAGAAAAGTTCCCATCTTCCACATTTTCAAAGCTATATAGTAATCCCTTGTCTACTACTACATCAAGATGTGAAGCAACTGCTGCAGTGCTGCAGCAATCTACCATCACACAAATATCAAACCCATCCTCAGGTTTTCAACAACAGCTTTCCACAAAAATTTGAGTGAAATGCAAAATCTCAGACCTGAACTTTAAGGCATCCTGGAGCATCAGTAGTTATACATATAGGAAACCACTTTGGTAGGGATGATGATCAGGCTCAATAGTTACGTTCTTAAGGCACACTGGAATTCTCCACAATAAAATCAATTTTTTAGGAGTGAACTGTCTCTTGAACTCCATATACTATCGTAAAATGAGGTCTACCAGCAACAAAGGGTGGTTCTTAAACTTTACCATTCTACGTGCTGCATGCCAATCTTGTCACTTACCTTCTCTTTAAAGTAGCACATACTGAAAAATCCTTACTAAGGACAGTCCTGTTATGCACACTTCTTGTTTGGGGGCTGGCCTGGATAAGAAAATCCTAGATTACTGATTACCTTGCTTTATGTGCTGCTGGATATTATGTAGTGAGCATGACCAAAGAATCAGTCCATGTGCTGTGCCAGTGCCATGGCAATATCCCGTTGGAGTTTCTACAGTCTTTCAGTCATGCTTCTTGCATAATACCCAGCAGCAGGTATTAGCAGATATCGGTGATCARTATCTTGCATTTGAATTTAAAATTCAGTGCAAAGAAGCAGAYGGAGGTGTGATGGGGAGGCAATTTTATATGCTGGGGTGGTGATTTTACATGCTGGGTCAATATCCAGGCAGTTTATTAAGGTCATCCTAGGTGGCAGACTCTGAACTGACACGCACATGAGATCTTGAGGTTACGAGACCAGATAAATACAGTACTTAAAGGCAGAGATTGATGCTCAGTCATATTCAAAACAAATTGTTAGACATATTAGGAAAGAAACAGAGAACCTCATCCAGTTTGTAAACCTGTGTGTGTGGGCACCTGCACCATGAATGCTGTGCACAGTACTGGTACCCCTTATCCTAAAAAAAATCCCCACCCCTTCCCCCCCCCCCCAGTAAAAACCCCAACACCACAAACCAAAAAAAAACCCAGAAGACTGAGATAAAAGCAACAAAAAAGAATCCAAGATATGGGAACTAACATCCACCAAGTAATCTAGAATTCTTCAGGCTGGAAAAGAGATGACTGAGAAAGAATATGATATAGAGAACTCATGAGTAAGAATAGAGGAAATGAGTTAAAAATGAAAAATATGTCTTAATGAAAGCACAGGCAGAGAATTCAGTCAAGCTAGAAGGAACAGGAAACTGGACAAAGTTTCTAGGTTTCTCTAGATAGAGATATCCATAATGGATTACTAAATACAAAGACAGTATCACTTATTCTGGAAGTCCCTGATCTGCAAGTTAGTGAAGCCTGTGGGTATACTTCGCAATAGTATCATATATAGTACTTTAATCTTATCCTCTTCCCTAGGTATTGGTTGCCAAGGACAGGATACTGGGTTAGGTAGACTCTTTGTTTGTTCCAGTACAATTGTTCTTTTGTTCTCCTGGTGTGAGGGGGTGGACAGAAAGGAATGTTATTTTGATAGCCATAACTACATAGTGAGTCCTGTATAATAAAACAAACATTCCCATTGCGTATTTTCAGCAGCCTTCATGGAAGATCCAAGTAGTTTTCTGGATTACTGATTTTTTTTAGTAGAGTTTAAAAAAGCARTTCCTCTCCCATTTTTGACATCTACATGAGTGTATGGTTAAAGAACCGCAACAACAAACCTCACAGGAAGGGTATGAAGAACTATTTAAGACTTCTTGGCTATACTAGTTAAGAGTTATATATCATGAATATAATCCTCATTTTGAAAAATTATGCCATTTGGCATTAATGTGGGTTCAATAAATGTGATAGGAGGTATTTAGCTCAGAGTTTCCCTCTCAGAAAAGCATCCCAGATTCGCAGTTTGCTCTCTGCATCTCAATTTATCCATCCTCCCATATTTCCAGCTTCTGGTTTTATAAGTGTTAATATTAACTTATTTTCAACAATCAGTTCTTTTAAAGGGTGTAGAACATCTGAGATGTGGCATTATATAGACTAAGTTGTTACTTGGAAGAACTTGTCAAATGCGATACTAAAGATACAGTGCATTTTAATATGATTGAAAAATAAAGATTGTGCATTGTATTTTTACCTAAAGTAATTAAGTTAATTTGCCTTATGTCTAAGCCATTGGAAAATGGATTATGAGCTCTAGGTAAAATAACTGCATTCAATTATTAGTAAAACCCTTGATACATGAACCTACAACTGAATGTGCTAATATTTTAAGATGAAAACAAGAATAAAGAATCAAAATAATTACCAAAAATAATTCCAATTATTACATTACTTAATGTCATAATGAACTGCCAAAAAGCCTGTTGATATTTAAAGCTCTTTATAAATTAAAAATAAGAAAATGATTGAGGTAAAATACATAATCTAACATTGCACTTCATTTTTAAAGAGAACCTGAAGAAGCAGGTGGAGGTGGACCCATTTTATATACCAGATATATATTTCATATACCAGATTGAGGCTATGCCTTGAAAAATGCATTTTCTTTCTATACTGTCATTGTTAAAAGAACTACACAAAGAATCTTGATAGGTAAACAGGAATTTATACTGCCCATTGAGGTATGTTCCAAAAGATTATGAGCACCAGAAGGAGATATAAAAAACCAGAGTTGTTTACCACTGTGGTGGAGAACAAAAGATGGGGAAAATGAAGACAGAGTGAACTGTTAGGTAAGTGCCTTTCARGAGTCATTTAACTTTGGTAAGTACTGTCAGGTTACCTTGTAGGATTTAAAAAACACCAAGAGTATGTTTTAACCAAGCAAATGTCCCTGAATACCTGCAGACATTACCCAGAAGTTTAATAATTCACTTGCTCATGACCTACACGTTACCTTCATGACTAGACACTTATTGCAGCCTTTTTGTACAGAAAGTGTAATGAAATCCCATAGACAGAAGTTAAAGCTAGAAGAGYTTAGGAAAAAAATATCTGGCTAGGAGAAAGAGATTGTGAAGTTAGTAGCAAATATAGCTAACTTCAAATAATTTATTCAAAGGGCATTGGGAATTCTCCAACACAGTCTTAAGACAGGCTAGGCCCTTTTCTGAAATATATGCACAAACTCAAATTGTGGTCTGATGAGCGATCACTGGTGAGATTATGGCCTACATTACACTGCCGGGTAGGATGGATGTTTCTAACATCTTTTCTGAGTTTAAGATAAACAAAAATACTTATGCACAGCGTTATAGATAGCCACATTTATTACAGTAAGAGATCAACTGAATTTTTTTCAACTTGGTGCAATACCTCATGGAAGTTCTTTCAAAGCTAGTAATGATTTCTGTGCTCTGTTGAAGATTTACGGCAAGTTTTATGACACTGTTTTCAACATCTGTGGAATGATTTATTCCATTAGGTTGCATCATCTGACTCACTGTATACTTAAATGCACAATTCTATTGATCTAGTCACCAAGCTTGATCACGTCCCGTTCATTACTTCAATTACTTAAATGATGAACCCAACAGCATTGTTTCACAGTGAGTCACTCGGTGCCAATACTCCACCTTTATTACTCTTCTACTCTGTTGCTGCCAAAAGCATGTTTCATCAAATCAACCTTCAATCAAATGGAAGGATTAGAAAGTATTAGTGAACATCAGTAACGACAAACTGGAAGAGTTTAATGGTTATAGATTCCATTTTGACTTTTTCTGGTCACACTTCAGGCCTGCATGAAAAATTCTGGGAGATTTCTAATATATTCAGGAGATGCATTACTACAGAAACACCATACYGAGGTTTTTCATGTATATTCTATGTAAGATGGGGAAATAACATGATAAATTACTATGCTGTAATGCTGTCAAGAATACATTCAATGGTTAGCTGAATTTATACTGTTGATGTATCAATATATTTGACATTGCATACATGTTTTAGGCACTTAACTGCAAATATGTCAATGAATGAACTTGAAGCAGCTTCTTATTTGCAGTCAACTAGTAAAAATAACCTAAATGAAAAAAGACTTAAGTATTTAAAGCATGTGAACTYAATGAAAAGCAAACAAACCTGGAGTGTTCAGAAGAGCAAGCTCTGATTGTATGACTTCACTTAGTACCAAAGTGCTCCATAGTACTTACCAGACAAGTAAGATGTGGTGTCCAGATCACACAGATCATCTCCACTCTGGTTACAATACATGACAGAAACAGAAAAGGTAACTGGTGGTAGAAGGATCTGAAGCTAAGCTAAAAGATTACATGGTATCTCAGTGGAATAAATGGTGCTTGTGTTTTTAATTAAACCAAATGCAGCTTATAATTATTACTGTACTAATAAAGAGGAAGTGCAAAGGCTTGGGAGTGAATTTATGAAATATAGTAAATGAAATAATGAAAAAGAAAGGTATTAGTCTGGACTGATTTTTCAGCTGTCTAGGTAAGAAGCAGCTATTTGAAATATTGTGGAAGAGGTAAAATGATTTGGTTATACAGGTACTTAATTAGGATTGCATGTTAAAAATCAGAATGGCAGTATGAACAGGAAGGGCAGTGAATGGTTTGCATTTGGGCCGAAGTCATGCTATGTGAAGATAATTCTTACCTTTGATTCTTCACAACATCCATAGATAAACATAGTGGTGCTTACTAACGGCAGCCACCAGCTTGAGCAGCTGGAAAACAGACGTGAACTTCATAGTGTCCTTATCACCTTGATAAAACTCTTAAAGCCTAAGTGCTTATGAAGATGGGCAGACTTGTATTAGTAAYGATTTAGAGGGCCTCCTGTCTTCTCACACATCAAGTAACATCCTGTTATTTCTGCCAAATTTGAAATTAAGATACTGAGGTTTGGGKTTTTTTTTAAAGAAATAAAAGTAGCCAAGATGCCTATGGTCTTAATTAGACAAACTAAACTCTTGAGTTGTTACACTGGGCAATTATTTGCCCAACAACCCCGTTAAACACTGCCATTTTATGGGCTGAAAAACAGTTACACAGATGAGTGAATGCTTGCAAAAAACGAGAGCTGTGGTCCAAGGTTCCAGCTAGCTTCCATCTGGTTTTGGCCCAGAGAAGACAAGAGTTTTGTGGGGATAAGCAAAACTAAAATTGGCTACATCTTCCTGTGGCAGAGTATTGGAGAAAGTGATGCAACTATCTTACTCCCTTATGCTAAGGTATGTAAAGAATTAAAATGAATACTTGAATTCTTACTTTGTCACGTGATTCATCTGTTCTTCCGAAGTATTTCCAAAGCTAGAGGGAAAAGGTGCACATATTTACACGCCTGGGCTTATTTTGGACATGGATCCAAAGTGTTTATTTGAGCATGTACATTTCAGAATGAAAAATGCAAGACAATGACCATCAATGTGTTAAGGAGAAAAAAAAAACCTCACCATGTAAGATGACTCAAAATTTCCTTTTGAGATAATGATTAAGTTAAAGGAAGACACTGAAAGATGCCTTGTGTCAAGATGCGGTTCTGGGAAGAAAAATACCTCAGAATTTAGTTGTAAAACAGTTTGCATTTTTTTTTTTTAGTTGCTGTTAGTTTTAAAGCAAATCCCTCTTTTTCATCTTTTTTATAGTCTCATTCACTATGAGTTTTCAAACTACGGAACCCTTCAGTTTCTATATCTGCAAGCCACAGAATCCCCTCAACAAGTCACCGTGAATGTAAAGCTGAAAGATAGCTTGAGAAAACTGCAAATTAACTATGTCCTACATGTAAGGGCATTCCCTTGACAATCATTTCAAGGTAAAARGACTGGCAATCGCTTCTCATTGTCTACAGTACTTTATCAGAGAAGCAAAATTCTATTTGGCATTTTTATTAAGCACTGAGGGTGCTGAGAGAAATAAGGGAAAATTAAAAAATATTGGTATCAGTTATAGTAATACTGCAGTAGTTATGCATCCAGATTAACCTGTATGCTGTAAACACAGGAAGACTTTAAGTTTCCCTGTATATTTAGTAGAGGAAATTTATGACTCTCCATTTTGCCAAGGGGCAATAAGAAAAGGAAAAATGGGTAAAACTGTCAGCATAACAATTAGACATGTTTTATTTCCATATTTTAAATATAAAGTAAGATTCGACAAAAATGATTTATACCTGAAACTACAAAATAAATACCTCAATTTTCACTTTTATTATTTAAAAGAAAGTCTGGCAAAAAAAAATTGGTGTCACAAAAAAGCCCCCTGAAAAACTGTACGAGTCAAAAATAATTCCTTCTGTGCCATCACTTACACATATATGCATTAATACATGTGCAGCATAATTGCATCTGTTTTTCTTAAAAAGTTGTCTGATTATTGGAAACAACCTCATTTAAGTCTGCCATTATTCAGATTGACATTTGGGTGTCTTCTGGGAGGTCTCGATGGTATATACTRCTCATTTTATGCAAAACAAGGGTAAATGCCTGAAAGAAATGCACTTCACATATTGATACTTTATATAAGCASTGTGTTTCATTGTGAGTCATTCTGGGATAACAAAAGTTACCAACATCTACTCTGTGAGCACTTAACATACATAAATTATTTTACGCACAGAATATTCCTACTGAAATGCTTTGTCATTCAAGCACATCTTTAAATTAGACGTAATTTTTTTTTTAAAAGAAATAACATGACCTACGTTGAAAGTACAATCCTTTGCACTGTTGCAGTATGGCCATGAACTTAGACACAACATTCATTTCACTTATTCAAGATGCTAGTACTTACTCTACTCATCTCTTGTTTGAATTTACAGGTAGCAATTAACCTCAGACTCAAAATTAGAGGCCACAGCTTGAGATCAAGCTCTAAGTGGATAGTAGGAGTCTTGAACAAAACACCTGAGCGACAGCAGGACGTTCTATCATAGGTACCCCACAACATGAGGGGAGTGGGGAGGGCTATTTGAAAGAAAACAAAATTTCCCCCCATCCCCTCCCACACAGCCACTGGTGTGCTCAGGAACTGATGCTCTCTGCCTATCAGCTTGGTCTCTAGACACCTACACTGCTATTAACAGCTATTCCATGGCCGCCTCCTCTTTCTGAAGACAGAAATCTAAGTCCTTTGTTAAGCAGACTTTCAGCTGAGTATGCAGCAATTAATGTCTACTGTAAATTTTATTATAGTAAGTAGTTATGACAATTTWATTGAATTTATCATTACACTATAGAAGCTATCTGTGCTAGACATATGTAATTGTCTAAATTGTCTACATGCTATTGAGCAGCTGTTAAAGATTGGAAGTGAACATAAGATGTTTAAATCAACATGGGTGCGTTTTGTCCAGAGACCTACTACTGTTAGTTTCATACTTCCATTTTAGAGACTCCTGTATCAGGAAGTTATATAAATGGAAGGACAGATCTTTAAATAGTTTGTATTATCACAGTCCCATGAAAGCTAGATAAAATTAGACTAAGACCACTGCAAGTTTTGGTTCAAGGTCTTGAATAATTTTGATTTATTTTTAGTTTACTCCTTTATTATTCACATTATTGATAGCACAAGCAACGAGAATGATTTTTTTTTTCTTCTTCTTTCCCATTTGGTCAGACTTAGCAAGCGTCRGCTGTTTCAAACAAAAATACAGTCAATGTACCAGTTCTCAGTAGTAAAGCAGTTACCAGTATCACCCAACAGGCATTAATTTCAGTTCATGTAAACCCCCTATTTTTACATTGATCTGCCCTCAAGCAGCATGAAGCATCTAAACTGAACTGACCTTAACTTATCCAAAGATCACTTTCTTTCAGATAAAATGAAAATCCTTATTCAAGTGACTCCAGAACTTACATGTGTGAACCAGAAGAGTGCACTACTGAGTCAGGCAAAACATAAATTGAACATGAAATTTTCATCTTTCATTAAAAATTGGAATGCAACATCTATATTTAAACAACTTTATTAACATAGTCAAGCAGTGATTAACATTCACATCTATTATGTCACATCATACAAATGTAAATACAAAATTACTACAGTACAATATATATTCTCTGCATGATCCAAAATATTTGGTGGCCCCAAAAACTCTTTAAAATTCAGCAGCTTATCAAAAATTAAAACCATATTCTATTTAAAATGAAGTTCTGTTAGCACATAGGCAGACTTCAAGAAATATCACTCAATTTAGTACAGTTTGAGAGGTTGCAGGAGGATATGTTTGAAGGAAACATTCCAACATTGTGGCAGATACAGAAACATCAGATTTAAAGCTTTCAAGCAAAACTCATACAACCTAAGTTGTCAGCAGAAAGATCCAGTCATCTTTCATTTTAAACTATTTTGTATACTGCATCCAATTTAAAATTTTACAAGCGTCTAGAATTAGTAAGTCAGACAATGTACAACATAACTACCTATCTCTTCCCATGAAAAAAAACAGTATTACACTGGAGATTTCAACAGCCGGGTGAACCTGCTTATACTAATCTTTTTTTCTAGTTGCTGTCCTCGCAAAAAACCACCCAGGCCTTCTCAATTTGTTGCTCACCCAAAGTAAGGAAATAGATACCTAAGGCGAAAGTAGCACAATAGAATCAGCTTATATAAAAATGGTACTATACTATAAGCGCTGAATTCTTCGAGATGTGGATTTGGCTTACTTAAAGTATACTGTAACACCACACAGAGATTCACCTTATAGAGCCATTTTAAACTTCCCTCATATAAGTACATTCAAGTGAGTAAGCATCCTTATTATTTTAGCAGAATATACTCTACAAGGCAAGCAACAAGAGTACTCACCTCAGTTTCCCATTTAAAATAATAACTTAAAACTGACTTGCTCCAACCATTAAGTGCAAAGAGCAAACATCAGTGGCAGACAAAAACCAGTTTCTATTGGAGAAGAATACCTAGAAGACTGATGGATGCAAGTCATTCTGGAGAATGCATAGGTTAGTGAAATACACAGCTACTGATCAAGTTTTATTTATTCAAGATGAGGTTACTGGAAATGCTTATGTAATATATAACAAAGATGTATGCAAACTACATCAGCATCTGAGATAACTGCAGAATGTTTTGCCATTTACAGCAGTCATTTCACTGTAGAGCTTAACCTTTATCTAAGATAAAAAGTTACTCTTTAGACCCTATATAGAAGCTTTACGCATCTATCATCCCCATGAAAGAGAGTATTGAAGCAATTAGTGTTAAGTTGCAACTTCCTTCCTTGACAAAATCTGAAACAAACAATTTCCAATATGATGTTGCACTTAAAGCATTCTTCATGAAATATTTCAGTTGTTTGAATATGGATGCATTCTCCTCAAGGGAAGAATGTTTTTGCACCTTATCTGTTAATACATTCAATATGAATAAAATAGGTGAAGCAAAAGTCAATATTGTCCCACAGTAGAAGGTTAATTTAGAGTAAGTTTAAGACAGAGGAGCTGCCTAAATGAAATACATAAACTGATAATTAAGACACATTTTTATTAGCATGTGTTCTGAACAAAAAGGGTACAAGAGTATTCACCTGAGATAAAGCTAGTATTTGAATATTTCTAAGTAGCAATGAGTTTCACTTGAGGAAAGCCACTTGAAGTTCTAAAATATACATTTTACTATTATACAATATATGCAGTTTAAGTAATTAAGATTGATGCTAACATAAAAGTCCAAACAAAAAAATAAATCACAGTGTATATCAATATTGTTAGTTACAAAATTTATGCTACTTCATAACTTTTAAAAATTATAATGATTATAAATTTTAAACCCATTCTTCTAAAAGTGATCTTTTGAGTACAAGCTTTAAGGAGCAATAAACTAAAGCATAAGAATTAGCTTATTACAATTTAAATATATACAGATTAACTGATTTAGAAAATAATCAAGCTTTGGAAAAAATTTACAAAATCGATTATTTTTGCTTGCACTGGTTAAAATAATGAACTATTCTAATCTTTTTCCCTAAAYGAAAAGAGCTGTTTCCTGAATGTGTAATGAAAAAAATTTAGTATTGAACTTCACTTAAGACTAATTTAACAGCAATTTAGAACTGCCAAAAAGATGCATTTATAAGGATTTTAAATACACTTTCTGTTACCAACTTAGGTTGATCAGCAGCTTTTGTTCACTCTCAGAATCCTTCAAAAAGGGAAACTCAAAACAGGAAAAAGGCATATATAAAAACAGTAAACACTGACCTCCTGAGGTTCCTACAACAAAAATATTCAAGTAGAAAATCTACACCATTACTTAGCAGCGGCTATTTCTGTAGTTTAGCACACTAACAGCACTTTATTCAGTGTGTAAGGAGCAAATGAAGTAAGCCGTGCTTTTAGCATGCCAAGAGGCAGAAACACTGGAATGTAACAAAGACAAACTCACAATTCTACCAGTATAAACATTCAGTCAACATTCAAGAACTGTCACGACTACACCACAAGAATTAAGATGCTTTTTATATATCCCATGATGCAACAATTGAATTATAACTGTTAATGCTGATTCAGATCTCTTCTTACCTCATATTATACCCTAAATGGCTTCTGCAAATCTCTGCGCTATATTATGCATTAGGAATATGGTTTATTTGCTTTAAAATATACCATGAGAGAACTTACTAATACGAAAGATTATTTTGTCAGTACTGTTTATTTCTGCCTTATTTTAATTATTTTCCTTGCTGTTATACCAGATCAGTTCACATCTGTACAAATACCTATTAAAATATGTATGTACAAAAGTGGCAATCTAAGCTAATCTGAGGTGAGGTGGAGAGGTTTTATTTGGTTAAAAGGGCTTTCTGAAATTTAAGAAGTTTAGTTAAACTCAGATTCTAGCTGTTATGCTACAGTATTATTTGGGTAGGTTTTCTATTCTACAAATTTTTTAATGTCGTTTCTCTGAAACTCTTCCCTAATGTTCACACACACTCAAAATTAAAGCAAGTTTGGGTCTAAAATATTATCCCACCTCGCTAAATTTTAAGGGTTTATTTTTTTTTTCCTTCCAGAATTTAGTTTTAAAGTGTTTYTAGTGACTATTACTAATTTACTTCAGAGTTATTAGTTAAGAAGGAGTTTTGTATTTGCTACTAAAGTAGTGTAATTTGAAAGCAAGTTATCACATGCAATTTTGACCAAATTGAATAAGTACTATGTACTAGCATTACTGAATGTACTTCATACAGTACATGTCCAAACTTTCTTCAGGCATAATCCATTAAAATTTG
>JASVER010000041.1:2284467-2344130 GCA_030449065.1 Oceanodroma leucorhoa | reverse complement strand
AAAAAAAAAATCAAAACTCTTTAAACAGCATTTATAAGTTCACACTCACACAGCTCAAACTTCAGTGCAATGGCTAAATCATTCAACAGTCAAAGAACAGAACCATGCAAAGAAGAGCAAGTTCTTAGAAAAAACAAACAAACAAAAAAACCCCAAAACTGTTATCCAGTATCCATTCTGCAAAGCAAAGGTGAGAAACTAAATCTATAAAAAGGCTGTTATGGCTTAATTTTGTTTTGCAGATTAATTATGCAGCACTTGAAAAATGGAAAGGTGTGGCTTCACCTCTGACCAGCAGAGTTAAAAATCTCTCCATTTTCCTTTATCATCATGGGATACTCTTTAGGCAATCTAAATTATTAAAGACTTGCCACTTTCAGATGGACACAAGATCAAGTGTACCAGTTAGGATTTCACATTCACAGTACATAAGAAAATACACATGGAAGGAAAAGTAAAGGGTTAACTTAACAAGGATTTATTCACAGGAATACATGTAAGTAGAGAAAAAAAAAAAACACAACAGAAAAGCTAAACAAATGAAATGAAGAGGATCCAAACCAACTTTCACTCTGTAGCTTTAAACTTGCACCCTTGTGCATTGAACTACATCACAAAGGGCCACCAACATGCGCCGATACAGTGTAGATACCCTGCATTACATCCATTAACTTAAACATCTCTTTAAGATCATGCTTTGAACAAAAAGAAAGCATAGAAGGTAATATGTTGAGTGGGAATAAACACAAATATAGCAATCATGTCATCAATTTCTACAATTGTCTTTATGTGCCAACTAACATTTATGCAGCCTTTTAACGGGTCTTACCATGTAACTCATTTTTAGAGATTCTGATAAAATCACTAGTATATAACCATGCAGAAAGCACATCACACTGACAGCACAGAGGCAATTATTTTGCACAGCTATATCAGCTTTCCACATTGTGCAGGTTACACACAATACAATATCAATCTTATTCTTAACAGATCCTAAAAAGGTATTTCAAGGCCTAATTGTTAACTACAGTACTTTATATCTATATTCTTAATAAAAATAAAATCCACAGAATCTTAAAAAAGGAATTTTAAATGCAGGGCTATATTGAATTGGTAAACTGCAACACAAAACTGGCGCAACATAGGTAAATGTATACCAATTTCACTCTATGTGATGCAAGCATGCTACTTTCCCACTAATTTAAATTACTTCTGATCACTATAAGCCAGAACGCATGCCTGAACCTTAAACTGCACGTTAAGAATAATGCTTTACTCTAGAAATTAAATCTAATGAAGTACAATAATCAAATCATATCCACTACTTCTGTTCTTTTTTTAATGTAAAAATTAAGATGTCAATCTTTTCTTTGAAATGTCCCTCCCCTTACCCCAAAAATGAAAGGAGTGACTCATTGGGCAGCTTGCAGGTTGCTTCATTTTGTCCAAGTTAACCTTTATTAATTTACGATGGGGTTTCTATATTGTACACTGCAAGTGCCTGCTCCTAATACAGATACAAGCTGCATTTCAACTGTACTAACTTCATTTGTGTTCTTCATTAACATGCAAATACCTAGGAATCCCATCAAGCAGGATGAAATAATGTAGAAAACCCTTACGTAAAAAAAACATAAAAGAAAAAGAAAGCCTTTTACTGTTTGTGACCCCCATTCTTAGGTTTCCTTTATTGTGCGCAAAATAGTTTTCCTCTTTACGTATCCCTATGGTTCAATTATATGGTTCTTATTTTGGTACAATTCCCCACAATATTCCAGAATGTGCTCTTTTGTGACTAGATTCTTTTTTTTTTTTTTTTTTTCTTCTTCACATCCAGTGCAGAGTTGTAATAGGAGACAGATTTCCACCCACAAAGGCTCCAGATGTTAAAACATTTCCCAACATCGACTTAATACAGTGACGGCAACACCTCCCTCCCGCCCCTCCCAGTAGGGTTGGGACTGTACTGTATTCCCTACTGGTTTACCCTTCCCCCCAGTAAAGGGTAACATTTTCCCTGGGTGCAGAGGCTCCCTCATAGTCTCCCAGACTGAAGGACCTGTAAAAGGAAAAGATAAAGGTATAGTTAAATCTTACCTTGAACCTTAACTGACAGATCTGTGCATGAACAAAGAGCTTTTTTTGCCTTTTTTAAGCGGTAGGTGCCAACCTTTAACTTAAAAACAAATTTATGCATAGATTTTCCCTTCTAAATCTGTTTAAGAGCCCATTTATGTCATGTAAATTATTATTCATGAAACAACAATGTATGCATTAAAGCTACATTGATAGTTCCACTATTGTCGCACAAAATTATAAGGTAGTTATGACATTGAGAAAGAATATTAAACGTATCTGCTACTGACCTAACAACTTCACTTTTAGGTGGATTAAACAAGATAGCCATAGTGTCCCCTCAATTCAAACAGAGAATAATGGAGAAATAATGGAATAATGGAGAATAATGGAAATACCCTTATGTCAGCGCTAAAATGCCCTCATTGATAAATATGTAAATGTTTGAAATTGGTTTATCTTTAATCCACTGTTCAGATCAAACACGTAATTCAAACAGGATTTCTTATGTCACTGACTTAGAAAAGATCCTAGGCTGACTTTTAAATAGTTGTCCATTGAACAATAAAACAGAATTGAATGATTCACTCCCATAATTTCAGTACAAAAATTATACAGCAAGTATCAAATTTATATAAAGACTGAATGAATAAACGATTCACCCTCTTTTTTGGGTAGTATAATAATCTCTTCACAGTATCATACTACTTTACACATGGGAAATTTGTTTCATACAGTGTGCACAGACAGCATACAAAGCAAAGTATAATAATATAACTATTCTAGAATGCACTATCACTGTTCTTTGCTGAAGTTGAATCATTCTCCACACAGAACTATAACAATTCTGAATTGGTGCACAAAATGGAACAYGGCAATAATAAACACATCAGCCTCCCCAAAACATCACGCTATACAGTTACAGTAGAGTTACAGATTAGCTTAACATCCTTTATTCAGTGCAAAGATCATCTAGTATGTGGTTAGAAGTATATTGGACTTCCCATGGCTAAAGTGTGTTAACAAACTTGCTTTCCTATCCTAGAGGAATATTCCTGCTTAGACCATATCTGACATCTACTAAWTCATAAGACATAAGGGAGCCTGCATCTTTAGTATGATGGCTTGAAGATCACATTCACCACTTTGCTTACTAAACCTGAACCAGCACTTTGTTACACCTACACTTCCAACCTTATCTTGATACACTACCATGCATATCATACACTCACTTTTTCTTTCTTTCTCTCTCTCTCTGTAAAAATAAAATAACAGACAACTGTAAAAATAAAGAAAGACAACTGCTTTTGCTACAGCTACCACCATTGGTAGCTATCATCCCTTTTTTTTTCCCTTTTTATAGGAAGGAAAGATATCCAGCGTATTTGAAAATTCTATTCTGATTAATTAATTATAGAATCATTAAGGTTGGAAAAGACCTCTAAGATCATCAAGTCCAACCATCAACCCAACACCACCATGCCCACTAAACCATGTCCCAAAGCACCACATCCACACGTTTTTTGAACGCCTCCAGCGATGGTGACTCCACCACTTCCCTGGGCAGCCTGTTCCAATGCCTGACTACCCTTTCGGTGAAGAAATTTCTCCTAATATCCAATCTAAACCTCCCCTGGTGCAACTTGAGGCCATTTCCTCTCGTCCTATCACTTGTTACTTGGGAGAAGAGACCAACACCCACCTCACTACAGCCTCCTTTCAGGTASTTGTAGMGAGCRATAAGGTCTCCCCTCAGCCTCCTCTTCTCCAGGCTAAACAACCCCAGCTCCCTCAGCCACTCCTCATAAGACYTGTTCTCCAGACCCTTCACCAGCACCTCAATGTCCTTCTTGTAGTGAGGGGCCCAAAACTGAACACAGTATTCGAGGTGCGGCCTCACCAGTGCCGAGTACAAGGGCACGATCACCTCCCTACTCCTGCTGGCCACACTATTCCTGACACAGGCCAGGATGCCGTTGGCCTTCTTGGCCACCTGGGCACACTGCCGGCTCATGTTCAGCCRGCYGTCRACCAGCACCCCMAGGTCCTTTTCTGCCGGGCAGCTTTCCAGCCACTCTTCCCCAAGCCTGTAGCGTTGCCTGGGGTTGTTGTGACCCAAGTGCAGGACCCAGCACTTGGCCTTGTTGAACCTCATGCAATTGGCCTCAGCCCATCGATCCAGCCTGTCCAGATCCCTCTGCAGAGCCTTCCTACCCTCAGGCAGATCAACACTCCCACCCAACTGGGTGTCGTCTGCAAACTTACTGAGGGTGCACTCGATCCCCTCGTCCAGATCATTGACAAAGATATTAAACAAGACCAGCCCCAAAACTGAGCCCTGAGGAGCACTGCTTGCGACCGGCCGCCAACTGGATTTGACTCCATTCACCGCAACTCTSTGGGCTCGGCTGTCCAGCCAGTTTTTTACCCAGTGAAGAGTACACCCRTCTAAGCCATAAGCTGCCAGCTTCTCCAGGAGAATGCTGTGGGAGACAGTGTCAAAGGCTTTGCTGAAGTCCAGGTAGACCACATCCACAGCCTTCCCCTCATCCACTAGGCAGGTTTCATATATGTTTCATTATATGTTTCATATAATGCAAATAGGGAGGGAGTCTGTTATACAGCTCTGCCTAGCAAGGAAGATTTGTGTGCTTACCTCTAATTATGGGACTGCAGCTACAGTGCATGAGGTTAAACTCCATAGTAAGCTGCAAGGCGCTCTTTTAAGGGAAGAGGAAACTGGTCAGAGAAACGCCTCCAATTCTCATCCCCAACTTGATTTTTAAATCCATGAAGAATCTACAAATGAGAGGAGGGAAGTCAAGATAATCACTGAAGAGTAGATAAATGATAATTATTTACTAGCAACATATGCAGTAAGCCACAAACTGCTGGATTGTACATCTGTCCATTTGAATTCTCCAATTTAATATTGAAATGCTACTAAGAAACAAAGGAAGTCTAGTAGTGTCTGTCTTAACTGAAATGTTTTTTCTTTTAAGGGTGACATGTAGAATATAGCTACCCACACAAATTTGTGTGTGTATACGTACCTGTATGTACTTTTAATGAGCAAGTTGACTTATAACCTCAAGTTGGGCCATTTCAGAATGCTAAACATTTTATCAATTGACACAGTTTATACATATTAAGATTACTGTATTCACATTTCTTTTTTAAATGTATAATACGTTGTGGGAAGAAAGCTGAGCCAAAACTGCAGCCAGCATCTCAGAGAACAAATGCCTCTCAATTTCTAGCACAAATACAAAAGCATCCTGTGAGAGCTCTGTTTTTTCCATGGAACCTGTAAGACAACTGTCACTAAAAAGGAAGCTGCTAAAATCTTTCATATTTTGGAAGAACAGGGATCCATGGTCAGTGCCAGTGAAAAGCCAGCGAAAGAGAAAAAAAAAAAATCTACAGGTTTCAGTCTGGACCTTCCAATGTAATAAATTAACTGAAAATTAAATTATACTATCAAAAAGGTCTTAGTATGTTAGCCCTGAAAACAGCAGCTTAAAAGGCAAACATTAGAAAGAGCAAAAGCAGATGAAATGGCTCCTCATCATAGAAAATAATGCCAAGAGAGTCTAAAGTTTTGTTTTTCTTTTTTAAATTCAAGGATACTGAATTGTGGAACCATCTGTCACGAACACATTCTCACAGAAAAGGCAATGTTAAAGTTAAAGCTCATGGTACCAAGTTTACCCTCAATACAACATTCTCAAGCAGAGCTGTTCTTAAACAGGTTGTAGCAATAACAACATTACAGTGTCAGTGGTTAACTTACTGCTTTTCTCCCTGGAAGAGACCTTCCACAAGCAGGCTCACCTCTCTTTCCTAACCCAAAGAGTCATATTACCCAGCTGCCAAGAAGCTACTGAAAATCTAAGAATGTTCCGGTATGACAAAAGGAACACTTTTTAAATCATGTTCCAGTAGAGTTTTAGCAAGTGAGCTTCAGCTACGGTCTTCAGATACCTTGCTTTTTATAAAAAGTGATACAATTCTTAGGGTATGTGTCAGATTTCAAGACTAGCAGCTCATCTACCCATGCTCTTGGAAGTGTTATTTTCTCTCTCACCTCTAGTGCTAAAAACCAAAACAAACCAAAAAAAGAAACACTGGACAAACCATTTTTTTCCCTTTGTTCCTGAAAGGCATAATTATTGTTGGAAAAACATCTAACTGGACTACAGCAATCATGTATTCATGAGGAAGTAATCTAAAAAACGTGCATGCCATCACTTGAAGAAAGCTTTGTCTCCTTTCTTGCATGGCAAAAAGCACAAAAGAATACACTTTAAAAAGCAAGAATGTCCTTATGCAAGCGGCCAAGAACCACTGTCTAATTGGAATGCATTAGATCCCACATGGATAACTTGGAAAGAATCTGAAAAAGAGGAGAGTAGCTTACTGAAGCAAGTATTCAATGCTGAAGGACCAGTGCAGAAACACACACTGAGGCTGCTTTGGACAATCACCACAGACAGCATTCTGGACTTTCTTTTAAGCCTGTAAGTATTTGCTGTTCTCTTCTGCTGATGCTAAAATATTCACAGCTGTGCATTTCCTGGACCTGACGTTCCTTTGAAGGAGACCAGTTATCTGAGAGACTAACTAGGACAGTGTGATTTCTGTCTTTGCTCTTAAAGATGGGATACAAAAGTTCTGGCTTCTGTTCTGATGCTCACACATGGCATTACTTGAAGAAGAAGTGCCAATACTGACCCATGATCCTAGTAAGTACTTAGGAATATGCTCCAATTTTGCTTTAAGAGGATTATCGTGAACTTTTGACCTACATTCTACCTAAAAACAGAGATTTCACTTTACAACTTACAAGGTGAGCCACACTACTGAACAGCATCTGTTCATGAAACTGAAATAAGTTTTTTTTTTGTTTTTGTTTTTTTTTTTAATCTAAGACAGTAGTGCTGGAACACAATATATCACACACTGGTTTTTTTTTGGTTTGTTTTTTTTGTGGGTTTTTTTGTTTGTTTGTTTTTTGGTTTTTCCCCCCCCTTATTTTACACAAGGCAAACAGCCCTTTCACTTAAATTCTATTGACACTTTGTCTAGGGATGCATTCTTGGGTATAACTGTACATCAGTTTCTTGAAACTTGCTCATCCAAGAGGGACTCTGAGGAGGATTAAGCAATCCCAAAAACTTATTTTCAGCAGAAGTAAGAGAAACAGATCAGGATACCATGGTATATTTCTTACTCGCAATTTTCTAGATATTTCTCCAAAATAAAGTAGGCATCTTAATGGCAAAAAAGTCTTGAACCACACAAATCTCATTTTCTAGAAAAAAAATCTTAAGTATGGTATAAAAAAAMCCCTGTTCTTCCAAATGCAGGCAAAACATTGTAGGCTGGACATTATGAAAAGCTCTTCAAGGATAATTATTCCTTCAGTTAATATCTCAAGTGAACTTTTCAATACTGTTAAAAAAAAGTTTGGAATAACCCACCCAAATGCATATAAGAAAATAGAGCTTAAAAAAAAAGTCAGGATTTTTATGTTGTTTTGTCTGAAAATTTATGACCTTGCAAAGAAGCCTCCATGACCACAAATACAGTAAGTGCTAACAGTAGAAACAGAAAGCAAGAAAAAAMCCAGAGCATCCAAAACAACTCCCGTGAGAATATATTGTTATATTAGAAACATTACCTTACAGAACATGTCTCGGAGATCGTCTTTTGGGCTAATCCACGATGCAACAGCATCACAAAAAAAAATAAAGTCCTACAAGATTAAACAATCATGTAGGTTAGAAACCTCAATTTATAGGTCTGAAAATGCTTGCTACTCATTCTATGAACTATGCAGGGTCTTTGATCCTAATTCACAACTGCTTTTGTGTTTATGCATTTATTTTCCAGTTAATTCAGACAATAACAGTAAGTTATTGTACGCCTACGTGTTCAGAAATAGAAATAGCTGAGTGTAGGAATAGCTTTGTTTAATCAGTTTTTTGATTAAATAAAACCACAGTTAAAAAAAATGCAACAACTCTCCCCTCCCACACCACACTTGTCCAACATTAATTCTTTCAGTACACACACCAAGTTCAAGAACCAATCACCTTAATAACAAGCAACAAACTCAAGACCACAGTCGCAACACTCACTCTCTCACACATTTCCAGTTGGGGAAAAAAAGCTATTGTATTTCTTTAAGCAGAACCAGAAGTTTTTTCTGGGACACACAGAATGTTTATCATACGGGTTCAAAACTAAAGCCTCCCCAAATTCCCCGTACTTAGTTCATCTGCTGTCATGTATTACCTCCTACTACACCATTAAAACACCAGTCTTTAATMATTCAGTTGATAACGCACATGGTTTTGGGTAAGAACTGAGGATAACAACTACAAGAGAAGGAGAGATGGGATAATGAAAACAGTCCTTAATTATCCCTTCCCCTTAAGCTATGTGAAAGAACAAATGGACAGCAGAAGAGGGAAATGCTAATTACAGAATAAGGCATAAGTGAAATGAACAGAAAATTTCTAAACAAGGTTGAGGCTCAATTCTTGTGTTTCAGGAAGAGGAATTCCAGGCAGAGAAGAGAGAAAATCACCTTCATTTTCCTCTTAGAAAATATTACATTGGTACAGCTTTACTTTGGAGGTGTGGAGACTAAAGAGCAAGCCATATTCTATTCTTCAGATGTGTCTCTTTAAAGTAAATGGTACATGTTCCTTGTCACACTATTTAAGCAATATATCCAAAGTTGAAACAGAATCTTCCCTACCCAAGTTTTAAGAATGAAGGGGTGGTTACTGTTTTTGTTCTGTTTCTTGATTTAAAAGCCTRGGTTACATCTGGGAAATAGATTTAAGTATGTCAACTTTTGCCTTATATTTTCATACAGATCCTGAACACAACCTGACAGAAGTATCAAAATACAGTTATTTAATCAGAGTTCATTCTTTGTAAGTAAAAACCAAAAACTGAATTTAACAATACTCTTCTCCTTTCCTTTGCTAGGTGATAATTACTGAAGCATCAGGGCAGGTATCATTCACAATATAAACATTTTGGCCTCCTTGACCTCAAAATAAAGCTATATCATGTACTGCGGGGAATCACGTCAAGCTAAACTTTTTCATACTCCATACACAGCTTTCACCAAATTCCACATGAGTAGAGAAAAGAAGTTAAGATCTGTTCATGTATCTTACTTGGACTACTCCACTGGGGTTCACCGAGATCATGGTACATATCCCACGGAACGCTGAATCCTTTTCCTCATTGTCTCTTATGTTTCGCAGAGAGGTGCACCTAGCAAGTTGGAGAGCAAAACTTAGCAAACTCTATTACTTCTTCTTCAATCAAGTCAGAACTAGATGACAGTATTTGATGGAATAAGTCACACTGATAAGATCATCTGAAACACTATTTTGAACACTTAGAAAAACACTTGTTGCACAGAGTCTTTACTAGCATATTCCTATTAGGCATCATCTCCAGAATCTTGTTCTCCTGTTGCACTACATACAGTTAGAAAGTGTGACCTGTATTCCATTAAATACAAAAGAAACATGTATCTGAAATATTTATAGAAACTATCATTATTAGAAGCGGAACATATAATACTATCACAGTATGAATTATGTCAGATACCACTTACAGAACAGTTATTTAACTTTTACAGCAGCAAGCAAGCTGTTTTATACATAACAAATCTATAAACATATATTCCTTACAGCAATTCAAGCCTCAGACTGAATTTTAAGTAAAGTAATGCACGGTTTAAATTTTACAGTATTTGCATGCATTGTATTATCATTCTGGTGGATTTTTAAATGCTCTTTCATAGTCAAGCTTTAACACAGCAAGCATGTGACAATCTTATCCCATGCATAAATTAGTCGTTAGCCACAACATAAAGAATACATGACGGTGCTACTAAAAACTCACAAACCTGATAGGACAAGATTAGTCACATGGTTGGCAATGATTAAGGATTGAGATTTTGTAACCAACTGAAAATATATCTAAAAGTGAGATAGAGAGAAGAAAGAAAGAAAGAGAGTGAAGAAAAATGAATTAAAAAAAAAGATTGAATAATACACACCAGGGTCTTATAAACTGCTGTAGCATGGGGGCCACCTCTTGAGGACAAACGTAACCAAGACGACCAATTGTTATTGCTAAGGTAACGCAATCACGGTTATACACCACCAAACGCCAACCAAGACATGAGCAAATGAGGGGGGAGGAGAAAAAATAAAGAAAAAACAACAAATAACTCAGAAACAGAAACCAACAGAATCTGTGTATGATAATAAACATAAGATTTCACCAGTGCTGTTTATTACCACCCCCTAAATAAGAGGCAGCAACATATATGGTATACTCTCCAGGGTAAAAGAAAAAATAAAGAAGTAAATGAGAGAACACCAAAAACACAATTTAAAATCCAAAGGCTTTCTGATGCAAGCGGTCATTCTGCCCTCTTCAGAGTAATCTCTTACGGTAAATTTACCTACTATACATTTCAAATGTTTTTATTCAAATGTACTACTATGGATACTCTTGATAAAAAGGAATTAACCATTTTCAGTTTTAGTAKCAAGTATTCTAAACATTTTATTTTTTTCAATATTTAGAATTCAAGATTTCAACAGATCTCCCCTATCAGTAAAAATACATTTATAAGTACTTTTAGATGGAAAATATCGTGGCCTATTGTATCTAAAAATGCTAAATAGATGAAACATTTCTCAAAGAGCACCAAATATTTGTTTTCTTCATAATCTTGTAGAGAATTTAATTTGAAGTGACTGCAGATTAATTTTTTAATCCAAATATTTCTCCTGTTCACAAAATGCGTCCTCACAGAAGTCATATAAGAATCTGACTTGTGATACCAAGGCATAAGGACACATGAAAAGCAAAATTGCTTCATCAGATGATTAGGTAGTTTGGTCCTTTGTTCTGAGGGACATACTGAAGAAAATATCATCATACAAATGTGTTTTAATGGTGTTTGCTCAACTCACGAAAGATTAATCTTTAGAAAAAGGAGAGGGTGGGGAATAATGTATCAGGATTACTCGAAGCAAAATACATGAATAATACTAAAATCCAGCAGATTTATATGAAGCAGAGAAAGGAAACCTATGTTCAAGGGACATACTATGCAACACTCTAATTAACAGGCATTTGTGAACAGTTTCATGAAACATGCAATAAAGCAGATGATGCTTTCTCCAATAAAAGTTTGGTGTAGGATATACTAGCAGTTTGAAATGTACTCATTCCATGAAAGCTGCAACTCACTGKTAATGTACTGTTTCGCCCTGATGTTACTCAACTTCAATATGCAGTTTCTAAAATTTTTGGCAGATCTTATAAAACTGCATTAGAAGTGCTACTTTCAAATGAAAATACAATTTAAAGTTTAACCTGTAAATTCTCACAGCTACAGTCTGTATAAGGAATAGTAATCTCTGTCAAAGCTCAACTTTTTGGCATGTACGGCAAATACGTGTTTATTTTCTATGCAATTACTTTTACTTAAGGTGTCCTCATGTTTCCATAGGAGAAGTGTTTTCACAGCTCATTACATAGCAAGCTAAAGCAGAAAACAGTAATATTCTTGTACATACTAGTGGCATGCAGCACAATATCCCACAACAAACTATAATAAGTACACCACACTCAACATTTATTTGCAATTATGCATCCACATTTAAAGTAACTATTAAGAGAATTAAAAAAAAAAAAAAAGTCAGTGTTTGGATGCTTCCAAAAATACTCTAACAATGATGGAAGCAAACATTTAAGTACTGGATGCCTCTCAGTTACAGGTATTACACATCCATCAGTGCAGAGGAAGGGGATCAGGGCAGGAGTGGGGGGAAAGAAAATTTATATTGCTATAGTATTCCATGGTATATTTCACAACAAGTAGGTATTTGCTCCGAAATTATCTTTTCAAAAAGTAGTACCTATAATATGCCAGACAACTAGGTATTTTTTCCTTCAAGTTCACCTTCCATACTAAATAGGGGAAGGGGAGGGGGGCAGAGAAAGTGAAGCTTTTAAGTTTAGAGAATAGTGGAGGAAAAATATGCATTGAAAATCTCTCTCCAATTTATGTCTTGCTTAGCTCGAAAAATATAACTGTAGCACTGAATTTGCATAATTTTCAATCACATCAGGTATAATGACTAAACCATCATTTTCTTACAAAGCCGTTTTCATACAGAAAAAAAAAAGGATTCTCAATTAGTGAAATAGTAAACCAGAAACCTGTCAGATTATTAATAAAGTTTTGCTGAAGTATGGAAGGTGCTCTTCATACCAGAACATTCCCTCTATAAATGCAAAAGAAACAAGCCTCAGACATTCTGATTCAGTAAGGCATTTGGGGATTGCTCCCAATTTGGAAGGCAAAGCTGTGGGCCAGAACATAAAACATGCATGCCATTATTAGGATTCTTTTCAGGAATTTGTTATTAAGTGACCAGGTAATAGGARTTATACATAATTTTAGTTATGTTGTGGTAAAACTGCCATCACAGATCTAGATTTTTGTGCATGACAACACAAGTTTATCTTAAAAAAAAAAAAAAGAGTGCATTTTTTGTAAATTCATTGTTTTATATATGCCAATTGCATTTGTTTCAAACACTAGACATATATATACAGTACACATGTGGAAGGACATGCATATATTAAAATCAGTGTGAACTAAGTCTTTAAGTGTTACTGCATACATTTGTCATATTCAATACATAAAGAAAACTGGAAGAATACTTAATTAAACAGATGACAAATAAATATAAATGTTATAAAAGTGAGAAAGCAATAGCTTAAGAATCTAGATATATGATAGATGGTTTGCTGCAAGACTGAGACTTGTAAGAGCTTCTGCAAAACAGAGTTGCTTTTGCTTATAAAAGCCAAATACACAGCAATAAAATCAGTTCTGGTGTGGTTCCCCTATGCAATTTTTTAAATCATTATAAAGAAATCTCTAATTCCCTTCACCATGTATGGTTTAGTTTTTGGGTACCTGTGTTCTCTAACAACGTCTTTGGTGTGTTGGGTCTGTTAATTATTTCTACAAGCTGGTGCAACACCATTGGAATATAAGGCTGCATCTCTATACCTGAAACAGCCAGAAAAAAAAAAAAAAAAGAGATTCAGAAGAAAATGACCATTAATATACATAATCATAATCTTAATAGATCTGCTACACTGAACTTACTAACAAGGACAAGAATCTCAAATTTAATTTAAATTTTAACATGAAAGTATCACTAAAAAAAAAAAAACCCAAAACACCACATGCTAAATGTGCAAAGATGAAAAAAATAAATATGTATCTTACCCATCTGAATGGAGATTTCTCCAATTGCCCAGGTGGCATTGTTACACACAGAAATGAATTCGGGGTTTAGGTTGGTTCCCAAAATGGGCATGAAATCAGCTAGAAAGAACAACATTTTAAAATCTCATCACACAATACAACCATCTTGTCCCATTACTGTAAGATCACGGGGGGGAGGGCGGAATAAAGAAGTTTTCTAAAAAAATCATGTAAGCATGTAAGCCTATTTAAATGCTTGGAAAGTGTTACACATGAATTAATAAGAACTGTATTTCTGTTGTATATCAGATTAACCTGGATTTTAGAACCTAGGCAGATCAATGCACATCTTTTCAAATTATGAGTCTAAAATGTTTCTAACAGGCTTTATCTTTATGTAACTCTAGAAACTCTTTTTCTCCCCTTCCACTGTTGGGGCAGGAGGAGAGAGGGGAAAAGGGAAGAAGAAAAAAAACACAGCTACAAATACTTGTAGTTTTATAACATAGTTGAACAACCCTCAAATCACCTGGATAGCTGTGTATTCAGCTATGCTTGAAAAAACAATGAAGCCTAGAAGGCAATCATGTCCGTGACTAGATTTTAAGGAAATATTAGTCACAAAGATAGATTATGACATCTGTCAAATAAATTTTAAATTCCAAGCCTATCCAAGCATTCATTGGGCAAGTTAAGTGTATCTCAAGAGTATCTACTCGAAGAGACAGCAAATATCATGGAAATGTATAACTAATGCTACTTCCCTCCTGAAATTAAAAACAAAGCAAAAAACCAAACCAAAACCTACCCTCTAGCCAAATTTTCTAATTTTATATATATATATATATGTATAAAATTTTATGTAACAATAGATTCTAGTAGAACAAAAAAGCTATAAATTCAAGAATTTATCAAAGCAAGCAACTATTCTAATTGAAGTCTAAGTACACCAGTTTTGCTGTATTCCTGCACAACATGTAGCTTGTTACATTATAAAAATCAAGGACAAAAATGAAYTTTTGCACTGTCTACAAAAATAAGAACATGTCTTTTAAACACACAATTCAAAGGAGAAAAGACTATAGACCCTTGCTGATAAAGGAAAATCAAAATTTGTAACACCATGAAAAGGCAACCCACAGAATAGGGAGTTAACAATAGCTAAACCCGCCTCTTATCAGTTTGTAAAACAAGTTAATTGTTTAATATGTAGAAGAAACATACCGATGCAAGGCTTAACATGCTGAAAACACGCCTTTGTCAGATCACCTAACAATGCAAAAGAACTTTGCCGTACCTCAGGCATTTTATCCTAAAGAGAGGAAGAAAAAAATGACAATTCTAGAAGTGTTTCTGATTCTCTTAAGAAAGAAAATCCTTGGATCAAACAGATTACTCATCTCACCTGCATGCATTGGTACATTAGTGTCAGGATATTGCTGCGAGCCACCAGCTGTTCAATGTTGCCTCCAAGTCCTTCAGCTAGACCACTGAGTAAATCAAGAGCCACAATCATGAAATCTTTATCTGGAGCCTCATATTGGTCTGGCTGAGCATTATGCAACTGCAACAAATAAGTACACATTTTCAAAATGAGTATTAGATTTTCTCAGGGGTATGCATAAAAAAAAAGTTTCAGAACTGCAGCTTTATTTAGATATTCAGTGGTTGTACTACGAATCTCCCTGCAAACCCGTGACTTTACATAGTTAATATATTGCTTTAAGGACATCTTCTGAAAACATTGGAATAGCAATAGAAAAATACCATGGCTTGTGCAAGAGTCTTCTGCACCAGATTTACGCAACGCTGGTACACAGGTTCACAGTATGGAAGAAAGCCAGATTGCAAGGCAGTAGCAACTGACGACAGGCACTGGAATTAAAAAAAGAAAAGAGATAAAACAGTCACTACACCTTTTCTCACATCCCTGAAATGCCTTTTACTTGGGAGAGGTAAAGGAAAAGATATTAACATTTTAAGTATACCCACATGTAACTGATTAAGTAAACACAACCTAGAAAGGCAGTACTGATTAGCTGAGTCAAGGCAACCATCAGCAAGTTGTTACTCTCTCCTACATATGCCAGTTGAGAAAATTTCTCAGCAGCAGCAGCATCTTAGAGGTAGCCAAGAAAGCGCATACAAAACCAGTTACAATAATTCAGCCAGCACTGACACTAAGCTTTAGTATCTTGACCATGTACAAGCCCTAACATTACCTAAGAGTTATGAAACTAATTTTTCTAGAGGTGCTTTCCTGCTTCACACTTGGAAAGTACAAAGAATAGAGTACATGGTCTGGTTCATACCTTCAGCTTGTCTGACAATAGTTTTAATGGAGGGATGAAGGGAGAGCAAGGAGAGAGAAGACAAGAATAAAAGGGGGACGGAACATTTCTTTAAAGAATCCCAAAGAAAACACCCCAGAATGGCAGAAAAAAATCTAAAATATTTCTGCTAAACCTAAAGACATTTCCTCAGTCACAAAATTTTCTTACTACAGYCAGAATATTTTCTCCATAATGGGAAACACCTAACACTGTCAGCTTTTATAGTCGTACTTCCTAGTAGGAGCACCTTCAGTAGAAGGTGTAATTCCTAAAAGAAGTTGACAAAAAATATTCAAATTTTAACATTTACCTCTAATAAAGGGAAGAGATCTTTATCTTCATCCTTCAACATGTTCCACTTCTGGATTAATGGAGGCATTAGCATCTGAATATATTCCTGTTTAGGATCAAAATGCATCAGCTGCTGAAACACTTCACTGCATACTATTTTATTTCAAAGCTAGAAAATGGATGTATTAAGAATTGATACATATTCTACTTTTTCAGCAAAAAAACCCTGATGTACTGTAATTCAATCATTGCTGCAATATGTAGAAGTAGTTTAACACTGGAATTTACAATTTGTGTCTCAAGATTTTTTGCTGAAGCACGTAAGTACCTTTGCAGAGTGAATCTTTTCCTCCAGGTTTGGTTTCAGTCTAGCAACTTTTAATAGCTGCCTGGGTTGTTACAAATCTGTATGATTGCCTCAGGGCCTACSGAAAATGATTTTAGTAGCAATGCAATCTGGCTGTGCATTTGCCACCTGCTTTTCTCAACCATTTCCCATTGCCCTGATGCTACAACCCTATCCCCTCCCAAGTTCCTGAAACTTCTTCCTCAAGCAACTAACCATCCATGGAGAAAGTAATTTCCTGTCCCTCCAGAGGATGCGCTTACCCATTCTGTATAAAGCTGTTGCATCTTCCCGGCCACTACACAGCCACAGTCACAAGGACATTGAACAAGGAATCCCTATAGTGCTCTTGCTCCCAGAAGGTATCTAAAGAGCCAATAGATGCTGCCAGCTAATGGTATGTCCAAAGATACAAAATTCTAAGTGACTTAAAGTCCCACCATCACCAGGAGCTACCATTTAGCTTCCTCACGGTGCTGCCAAATGTCAAGGTGGCCAGGGCCAGGAGACTGAAAAGAGGTCCTTTGATGGTGTGGGGTCTTGGATGGCAAGTAAATGCTATGGACACAACTCAAATKGTTTTATTCTAGTGTGTCTATGTCATGTGAAGCACTATATAGAGAAATAGAACAAATTTCAATAACCATGATAAGAAGATGGACACRTGACATGTATGCGTATTTTATTAACATATGTACACTAAAAAAACCCACCCACTATATTTGCCTGTGTGTTATCTGTGCTTTGTCCAAAGGATTCTGTGTTTTTATATATAAAATGAATGCCTGCCTCACTCTCTGATAAAGCAATTCCTGGCAATGATGTGCTCCAATACATTGGAAAGGGACACAAGAGAGCTTAGCTATACTGAAAGTGGTTACAAAAAAAAGTGTGGTCATTAGAAATTAAAACACACATTCCACCAATTTCTCTCCATTTCACATCTATATTGATATATGTACCTCCTATGAGCTGAAAAATTGTAAGCATGAGGAAAAAAAATCATTATCAGAAGCACATTTCACAAGCCACCACACACAATCATTTATTCAAAATGGCAAATATTTGGGTAGTGGGCAAATTACATGCAGTCTATGTATTTTACCTGTAAATATTTAGTATTATCAAAACCTACATAGAAATATCAGCATATCTGGCTTATAACATGTAAAGCACACTACAAAAAACACTAAACCAGTTTTTCAATTATAATGACTGCTTCTACAGAATATAAGGTATACTCACTGGTTTATTTAGATGATGTCCTACAGAATCTGCCAGAGTTCCTATAGCATCATAAAGAATGAGCAGGTTTTTATGCTGGTATTTACTAAATGCGAAGACCAAAGTGTCAAGTATATATGCAAGATAAGGAACAAGCTCTGTACAAGCCTCCTCTTCTAGAGTAGCAAAGGCACTGAGGGACAAAAAACCAGGTCAGTCAGTATCTTGGAAAAAACAAAACAAGACGACCTCAAAATGCCCCACACGAACCATTTCTGTTTAAATATAAAACTGTACATAGTCCTCAAACCATCCAAAGATATCTTTTCAAAACGTTATTACTGAGATAACCTCGATCTATTTTGATTGAACATGTAAGGATTCAGCTCTTACATTGTGATGAACAAAATTAAAAAATACTGCCGTAAACCCCATTATGTATAAGCAGGAAGCCCCCACCGAGAAAAGCATTACTGTACACAAGTTCCAGTATACTAACTGAAATAGTAGGAACCACAACAAAAGCTGTTTACTTAGGTTAAAAATGGCTCACTATCTTTAATGTATGCTGTAGCTGCACCTAGAAGCCCTAGTGCTGTTGTGCCAGTACAACACCAACATCAGCCTGTACCTTCAGAAGCTCACTACATAGACAAACAGATACATTTCTGTATCTGGAAAACTAAAACCAAAGACAGGGGATGAAGAATTTTAGCCAGCCTTGGTCAAAGCACACACCTCATGGCATCATGGAAACTTTTCAGGTTGCCTGTCAAGTGTTTGAACAACAGCATTAAAAAACCCACCTAAAATAAACACACACACACACCCACCACACATGCTACTTCAGACAAACGTTAAGGAAAGGAAAAAATGATGAGCTATTGGAGATTTACTAGCCTAGCTTGTGTCAACAAGATTATTATTAGCCTGTCCCTGCACTAAAAATGCATGCATCACCACATGTGGTGAACAATCCTCTACTAGTGTGCTACCAAATACAGAAATGCCTTTTTCTTAACATAATGGAACTGTGAAGACTAAGTGGTTAGCATTCTTATTTTATTTATTCATTACTTTATTGTATTATTATTATGAAGTATTCTTCCAGAAAGGCATAAGACGTGAGCAGGAGAACATGTTTCAGTAAAATATCCTTTTGAGTGTCACCAACTAAAGGAGCAGTTTCTCAATAGTACAGAAATGAGAAGTTAGACATCAGCTATGATACAGAAGTTAGTGATGAAAACATACAATATCCTATGACCAGTTTTCAGTTTGGTAGACATTAACGATTCGTGCAACTATTCACTGTAGGGATGCAACTTTTTGCTTCTCTCCAAGAAGGATCATTGTATTTCCTTGCAATTTAGAAAGCTAGTATGTTTTGACTTGTAACAGCTCTACATTTTCCTAAAAGTGGAGTTTACCAGACAGTTTATTTTTTAGCTGCAACAGTAATTATAATGAATCTCTGCTCTAAAGAAAGAATTATAAAACACGCTATAAATCTGATATTGAACGTCAAAAAAAAATAGTCAGGTGTATTGTTACTTTTAATATTCCCATTTTATCTCTYTCTTATTACTTTAACAGTCTCCACTGCCCATTGCACTTTCTTCATAAGCGCTACATGAGGGTATTTAACAACTGAAACACAGCTGTGTTCAATTACACACACATTTCAACCACGTTTTGGACGAGGAATGTATGAAMAGAAGTGTGTGTTTTTTGTTTGTTGTTGGGTTTTTGTTTTGTTTTGTTTAATAGAATCTGTACATAATCTGATTGCTTGGACCTGAAAATGTGTGAAACAAGTAGTTTTATATCATCATTTTCCTGCTCATTCAGGAATGAACAGAAAAGTATCACTATGAAAAGATAGAATGGAGCTGACGTTAAAGCCCAACAAATTTGCTASCCCCATGCATGAAAAGGTTTAGAGACAAAAAGGAAACATACTCAAATCTTACTAAGTACATTTCATTAAATTAATCCTATCTGTTCTCAGGCAAGGATACATCTACCCCTTCTGTTCAAAGCTTAGCACAAGAACTCTGACCTCAGCCTTGTCCGTAGGCTCTACTGATGTTTGAGGGTGGGGTGTAATGATGATGATGATAACAATAATAAAAAAAAAAAATTTGCATGTTTCAACTGTTAAGCATACTATCAGATACAGATCTAACTCTGCTTTATGAAGAAACCTCCCTGGCAGTTTGCTGTGTACACTCCTGCCCCACACGAACTGACATGTAAAAGCTTTATTTGATGAACTTCCTGCACAAGAGGTGCACCCATTCCATTAATGGTGTGTCTATTAATGGAACCTTTTTTTTTTTTTTTTTTTTTTTTAAAATATCAGCAGACAAAGGGGAGAAGGGAATCTTACCTCCCAGGATCTCCCTTCAAGAGAAAGAGAATATCCCTGGAAATAATCATAACCCAAATGTTTTGGTAATCCTGAGCTAAATATAAACACTATCAGTAATCCAAAGATAGGATAGTTTCCTATTGCAATCAGTATTGACCTTGTTCATAGGCATATTAAAAAGAGCCAGATTTCTGGTCAATGAAACATCATATATTGAAAATAAACAAGTGTCACAAACAATTTCTTTTACTACAATAAATTATTTAGTTTGGTGATTCACGTACTCTGAAAATAAACTGGACAAGAAAAACACAAATTAACTTTCTTCATGTTATTACAACTTGGAGTAATTTGTGACTACTCCAGAAGAAACTGCATCTACTCCAATTTAAAAGACAAAGGAATACATTAGGAGCTAGAAATGGAGTTATAAATTCATTGATAAAGGCATTAAAATAGTTTCCCATGAAAAAGCAGTGTCACGGATAGTGCTTTTTGCTTAAGCTTTGGCTTACCTGCAGGCAGCTTCTTGTACTCTCTTGTTGCTATCCAGGATGCGCTTTAGCAACTCAGTCATTAATGGCTTCAAGTATGTGTCTGGGGGTTGACTAACTACCCAGTGTGCATAGCGACTAAGAGTCCAGCATGTAATGGAGCGCACAAGAGCCTTTTTGTCAGAGAGGCACTGAATAAGGTGAGGGATCAGCTCAGGAAGATATGGAATCATACCCTGCATGCAGCCTAGAAGGCAGAATACAGCTATTGCAGTACCAGAATTAACAAAAAGTTCTATTGTTTTCTCTTTCCTAGAAGGGACATATTTTCATTCTCTATCACACAGGAATACATTTTAACAATATATTAAGGACTTAATTTATATTACATCCTAAAAAGAAACCTCACATAAACAATAATTAAAAATCCCCAGTTGAACTTTCATTCATTTCAACTACATTTCTACTTCAGTGCTTCCCCAATCTCCAGAAATTCTGCTTTATTAAATGGAGTATGGCAAGTACATGCAAATAAAATGAGTTTATAAAGCTTGGAAGTTCTATATCAATCTACTCAGAGTAACCAAGACAGTAAGGAGAGAAAGACTCGGTCTTGACAACAAATCATCACATCATTAAAAAGAGTTCCTTAAGAAATTTAAATTTCTTCTTGTTTTCTCCTAATATCATACAAATACTGACCAGCAATAAAAGCTACACGTTTCAAGTCAGCAAGGGCAGTAATACACTGAGATTTGCCAGAAGTACTAACTTTTACCTTGCTTGACTTGAAATCAAAACCAACAAAAAAAGTTTTCTAGTAACAAAGAAAAAAGTATGTTCACTAGGCACTGTGGGAAAAGAAAGATAATCCAGGCATGGACCCAAATATATTCCTTCAGCTTGCAAAAGGGACAAAGATGCTGGAAATGCAGGCAAAACGCCAGGCAAACCTGTGAGTAAGTATAAAGGAATGGAAGTTATCATATTTAAGAACCATCCACATAAAGCAGCTCAGGGCACTGAAGTCACACGAGTGGTCTTCTCCATTTCTGAAAACACTTAAATGAAAATGTAAGGCTCAAATTTATTAAATATTCCTTTTCTATGAAATCAAGGTAGCAYTTCATGAGAGACCAATAAATATACGCTGCAGAGTTAAGAAAGGGAGAAATAAATTACCTAAGTCAGTTAGCCTCCCAAAACATGCATAGTTTTGAGAATGAAAAATTAAATAACTGCAGTTACCAGTTAGTAGATGTAGAGATTAATCACCAAAACCAAACCAGCTAAGGACATATACTTGTTTGCATAAGTAAATTCACCTGGAAGGAATCACAGAGCTGCTTTAGGACCAATCAAAAATTCAGCAACCTGATATGCACTGTTGCCTTACCTTCAGCAATTGCTCCAAGAACAAGGATACCAGATTCTTTAACCACCCATTCGGGATGGAAGAGCAATTCCTTCAAAAGGGGCAAGATGTGTGGCAGAAGTTCATCACGAAATACATTGGCTAGGACATCTAGAGCAGCAGCAGAACATTTCCCTGAGGGGAATTAACAGTGTTAATCTCTGCTTATTATACAAGTAGTAGTAGTTAGGCAATATAATCCTCATTCTAACTTTGAGCTGCCAGCAGAGTCTCAGGCATTAGGAGGAAAGATACGTCCATTTCATTACAATACACAGTGATCCACTGTACTCTGGTGCAAAGCTCCTAGAAGCCAGTTTTGCAGCACTTAAATAGCTACTAAAAAGACTTATATATTGGGGATATTAAAACACTGACAGGAATGACAACATTATATTGCAACATTATATACTCTACATGATTTCAGGAAGGCATAACACTAAGGAAGAGGGAAGGTCTGTGACATGAAYGTAACATATTGGAGAAACTAAGGAGAAAGGAGAAATGGCCTAAAAATATTAGCATTTGATTCAAAAGAAAATGCTCAAACATGATCCATGTCTCAAAGCAAAAAAAGGCAAAATCATCCAACTCCAGAGACTGAAAGGAATTTGCTGGCCTCTGCTGAGCTTTTATACCTTACTCCTACACTGTGATGCACCAATATAAAGAGGAACACCACAAAATTTGTTTGAAAATTTTAATCCCATATTTTTAGCAAACAGAAGCACATAAAAGAAAAATCAGGAACAACTGCAAAACATGATTCAGAAATCCTTACTCTGTTCTTCTGCTGTGGTGTTGCCATGTCTAGAAAAAATAATGCTAAGCTGGTTTTATAAAGAATGCTTATATTACAGAATTTATACTGCACTTTTTGCTTATTATGATCTCAGTTCCTTCTTAATCTGTCACAAAGGATCCAACTGGTCTCATTTGTAACCAATGCCACTAATTGTCAGGCTGCGCTGATGCTTCCTTTCTGTTCAAATTGGAAGTCAAATATAGAACACTGGATAAGAAATAGGGCACACAATTCTGATTTTCAGATAATCCAAATTCTCTCAAGTCCAGATGGCATATGTCAATACAGATTTCTTAAGTGTTCTGCTCCTTCTCTTTCAGGTCACCATTCCTGGACAACTTTAGCTTCCTCACCATCTTATCAAAACTGTGGACCACAAGGCACTCTCTGTCATCTCAGCTATCTTTTTTAGAAAATATGTATTTAATTCTGCTATCTCTACACACAGCAGTGACAGGAACAGCATTATGAATCTAAAACTATACTTCTTTAAAAAAAAGAGGCTTTACAGAAACAAGCATATTTGCACTTATATTTTCTTCTAAAATAATACTAATTTTAAAAATTCAGATACATCTTAAAATTGTTTGACCATAAGCTTCAAGGTACATTCACCTGTTGTGAAAACTCAGGGCCTTGGAAGAAAAAAAATTTATGCGGATGTGTCCGAATCTTAACATTATTCTGCAATGAGGCTGCTTGTGAACTATATTTAAGGCTGGTTGCAAATTATATTTAAGTCAGATTTGTCAGAATTTCACTACCTTCTTTCTGTCACTGAGCTTAAAAAACAGTTCGTGGCATTTTCTTTCCCTACCRCATGGCCTATTGGCCTAAAGGTTCTATGGCCCATACACAGGCCATCAGAACCTCACATTCCTCACAGCTATCTCCTCTCTTCATAACCGAGGTACTATATTCTGGTCAGAAGCAAATTCCTCACATAGAAAAGAACTACCAGTAACGGCTGTCAGTAGTAGTATTTTCACACGGAAAAAAAAACCAAAAAAACAAAAAAACAAAACAACAAATGAAATGCACAAACCAATTTTAGAGGGAAGACTGAAGTAAAAGAAAGCATTATTAAGCTTCCTCAAGCTATCAACGTGTAAGAGCTTTTTTTTTTTAAACTGAATTTAAACAGGTGATACATGATTTTTATTACCTTGTAGAATTAAAATTCTAAGTCCAAAAGTTCTGTTGAATTGTATCCAGTAAATGTTTTTAGCTCAGTCTGCCATATTCAAAATAAGAAATAAGCTTACAGATGGCTAGCTTTTGCCAATACAGTTACCTAGTCAAACTGTCATCTGAAAGACTCCCCTTCCCCCATCTACCAATTATGTCAGCAGATAGTTCTTTTCGCATTGAAAAGCAAAGCCTCAGTATTCCTATACATAAAGTCCTCTTTTTACCGTGGTTCTTGTATTATGCAAGTAGTTCTATTTTAAAACATTTTACACATTACTTTGACATACTTAAATTCCAGTCAGAAATAGTATCATCATCATCAAGTTCATCGTCATCATCATCATCATCTTCAATACCATCTTCTTCATGTTGCTGAGCCACCGTCCGTGAACGATGAAAACGAGGTCTTATGTCCTGTTCACTATCTGGAATAGCTTCATCTTCTTCAACATCCCCCTGTCATCAAAATGTTTTATCAGATAAACTAGTCCAACTATATCCTCAAGGAAATTAAGAATGTAGTTTTAGTTCAAGATTTTATAAGCATATAAAAGATTCACATCCCACTTCTGCTTCCCAGCTAACTAAAAATGCTATTGTGCCTGCATTCTGCTGCTGCATTTACTGGAAAAATGACAGGAAGATAGGACCAAAAGAGGTAACCTCCCACACAAAGTATCCTTCTTGTTAAGAAATCACTCTTGATGGGAATAAAATAGAAGGAAGAAGTCATAGAGAAATTCTGGTACACAGACATGTTCTAAAAAGTAGTGAGGGAAGAAAACRTGTATTCAATTTAGAAGGCATTAGAACTAATTCTGAACATTTTTTTTAGGCTGCATTGTTGCAGTAGTTCATGTGTAATAGTGTGACAGCTCTGCCTAAGCTGGGTGGGAGGAGACGAGGGTAAAGCAGGAAAGCCCGCAGATTATTTTCCAACAAACATGGCAGTAGTCACATTTAGTATTTGGAACAGCACACCTTGCCCAGAAAGCTAATTCTCCATTGAACAGATCGTAGACCAGATCTGCCCATTCTGACTGGAATCATTCTGATTTACAGGTCAGAAGCTAACCAGATATTCTTACAGAGTAAAAGAAATTGATGCTCACCTTCAACAGAATAATATCGATCTCTGAATATTTCATACCATTTACCAGCACAGGTATCAGCCTGCAAAGAAATATTGATACATGTCAAAATAACACAAAAAAGCAAGCCAGTTTTCACTTACCTGGGCCATAATTTTAGTTGTAAACCTCACCCCCCCTCCCCCAAAATAAAAAAATCCCTTAGTCTGGTAACAAAAGCTAGTACCTAAACCAAGCTCCATTTCATGAGGTTCATCAATACTTTGTAATCTGAAAAAGTGTTAATTTCAAATTACAAACTTTTAACTAGAGGTAGCCAGATGGTTCAACTGAGTTTTAAACTTTAAAAAACATATTATTCCACATGATRAACTCATTCTGAAGCACCTTTCACAAATTAAGTCTAAAGGTTTTCAGTAAGAATTCATAATATGCATGAAAATAAGCTGGCTCTCACCAATAGTACTTGTCACATATTTACTTGTGGCTGAAGACTCTACCTTTCGTGGTTTAGCCCCAGCCAGCAACTAAACACCACGCAGCCGCTCGCTCACCCCCCTCCTCCGGTAGGATGGGGGAGAGAATCAGGAGGGCACACAAAGGAAAACCCGCGGGTTGAGATAAAAACAGTTTAGTAATGGAAATAAAACAAAGTAGAACAGTGATAACAACGATAACAACAACAATAACAGAATATACAAAACAGGCGATGCACAATGCAACTGCTCACCTCCACGTGTCCTGAACGAACTCGCATGTCCCAAACACAAGAGGACCCTGCCTGCCCCCCAGTTTTATACTGAGCATGATGTCACATGGTATAGAATATCCCATTGGCCAGCTGGGTCACCACCCTGGCTATGCTCCCTCCCAGCTCCCCCTGCACCTGGCAGAGCATGGGAGGCTGAAAAGTCCTTGGTGCAAGCACCATCTCACTACTCTTAAAGAAGGAAGCCTAACTTCATTAAGCCCTCCTATTCYTTTGTGAATACTTCAGTAAGACAAGTCCCCAACATTGCAGAGATCTTGACTAATCTGTATTAGGATTTCACTTCATTATTAAACTGGTTATGGCTATGGGACTCCAACTGTACAGATGCATAGTAAAAAAAAGTACTAAGGGAAAAAAGTCAAATACCTCACATAAAAACACACTCTTCACAAAAAAAAAAAAMCATAAAAATATGTATTACAAGTCAAATCAAGCTAGTAATGAAATCAGCATGGACTGACCCATCTCTATATTCTGCTGATGAGGAGTATTGCTTTGAAGGTACCAAGCCAGCAATAATATTCAGACATTGCAATGGCACATTACCTTCTGAACTTTGAATGAAGGAATAGTAAGTATTCACATTAATACCAATTCATTGGCATTTCTGCAGCATACGTCATGAAGTATGCAGGAGCTATGTAATTTATAAGAAAGCCCACAGGAACAAAATGGAACAAGATGTTAGATACCACACAAACAGATTTTTAGAAGATTTTGTCCCAGTTTTTTAGAAGATTTTAATTTAATATAAAAAATTTAAGATTATCATCAAGTATTGACAAACTTCCATAGCTCCCTAGTCAAACAGGACTCACCAACAAATAAGTTGCTTTCAACAAACATGACATTGAAAGATCATGAGAGAAATGTAATGCTACTCTTATTTATTCGTTTTTCTAGAAATTTAGAAGCTTTTTAAAAAAAATTGAGTATGACACTGTTGCAGTGTCAGTGTTCATGTAGGACAAACGAGGTTTAATACTAGTTGTTATTAACTAGTAGTTAATAACTCCTGTTATTCTCAGTATAAACAATTATTAACTAGCAGTTAAAAACTACTGTTATTGTCCGTATAAACATGATGTGTGTTGGGAAAGGGGTGGGTAGACTCAAGAATTGTGCTATCATTCTTTTGTCTTTTGAGGTACAAGAGTAGGAATTAAGTAAAACCATTTTAAAACTTAAAAATTATTTCTCATAACATTGGTTCTCCTGTTTTCTACTCCTATTCCTCCACTGATACAGTAGGTGTTTTAAACTCAATTCTCTACTTTCTAATTGCTTATGAAAACTGAAATTTTACTGATTTTTTTAATTGCTKCAAATCTATAATGCTTATTTTTGCTGAGAAGAACACAACTCTTCTGTCTCTGATTCTGTTCTTCCAGTCAAGATCCTGAGAGAACTGCCCTAGTAATTTCAAAAACCTTCCACACATATATAAAAACAAAGAGTATCCATTTACTGGGAACACTGAAGAATTCATTGCCCATTGCAAAAGACTTCAGATTAGTCTGGAAAAAAGTTACAAGCACTGTTGCACACATGCAGATATTTAAGTCTCAAACATGGATACTCACTCCCATTCAATCGAAGATCTACATTTTGAGGCATAACTTTTTGAAACTTACAAAAAATAGTTTTTGAAACTTAACTACCATCAGGCTGCAGAAGTATGAAGGAAGACATTTTACATGCTTTCTTCAAGTTAAAATTGCAATAGCAATTGATACAAAATTGATTCCTAAATCCAAGTGATGTCATGCCATTTTGTTATGTTCTTTATAAAACAGGGAACCCTTTGCATGACTATGCACATAGAAGCATTGCACAGAGATGCCTACATCAGCAGTAGTCAAGACAATATGTTCATGGTACACCAGATATTACAGGTAATGTCATGTGAAGATGGTTGGTTGAGTTTAAGTGCATGTTAGTACATCTTTGCACTCATCTGAAGCTTAAGAACCTGTTAAGCTTGAGGTAAAGCACCACATTGACACAGTTTAGGTTGCTTCTGGAGCTCCTTGGGTCTGAAATCCTCAGAATTCTTTTCCACGAATGCTGCGCTACAGCCACTTTTACTCTGCACAAGAACTAGCTACAGGAAAATTCTTCTAAGCATACTGCAAGCTAGATACAGTCTCTGTAAGAGTAACCAGGAACAAGTCAACTGAAGTTTAAAAGTGACTATTTCAAAATAAACAGGAGTTGTAATTCTTAATACTTACTTAGTAAGATGCCGACATAACACATCTTTACAAATTGGCTGTTCAGCCAAGGTCAGCCAAAACTCACAAGCCTCCAAAGCCACATTTTCATCTTGGTCCTGGGTCCTTTGCAGCATGTACTACACAATATAAAAATAAATTACTTGTATAAGATATAAGTTTTAAGTGTCCAGAAGAAGCTATCAACATTGTAAATTGCGTTGGCAAAACCAGACTATGCTACCATAGCAATTTTGTTTCTTTGGAATAAGGGGAAGAAAGAGACATAAGAGACTACTTAAGGCTATAGTGAGAATAAGGCAAGAGAATTCTTTCTTAATGCCACATGATTCAGATTCTAAATTTCTTCATTGCTTAAGTCAGACCATTATTACCAGGAAACTGCAGAGACCCAAGATAATAAACAGCAGTTTCCTGTGAATAGATTGGTTTTTTTAATTATTTTTTACTCCCCCTTTGCACTTTTGAATAAAAAGGTACAACTATACCCTTAATACGATGAAAATACTTTTTATTTTCAGTACCATAAAAAAGCTTCCCTTCCAAATCTCGATTACCTGACRGGATGTAAGTAAGTAGAACCCGTAACAGGACGGAAAAAAAAAAAAAAGTCTCACATTTTTCTAGCATGAATGGTAGTTCAGAGATTCAGTATCAAATCTTTAAGCTTGCTATTGAAATTTAATCCTTCTTCAACCAAAAATAATCAAGTATCTGCATAATCAAAAAGCCTAAGTAGACTACTGCTACATCAGTGTCTTATACACAACTGCCAAAACAATTCAGGGAAGACTCTTGCAACTTCCAAAATAGTAATTTCTGCATTCTTCCTTGTCAGCCCTTATTTCTGGAACAGTTGGTTCTTCCATTCATTTTAGAAAACCTCATGGAAGTCCATGCAGCTACTTTTCCTCACACATGGATTTAGAGCAAAAGAAATCCGTCTTCACTTGCTTCAGCATACCATTTTATTCTCAAAATTAAACAGAATGGGGGGATCTTTATTATCCTTATGCATTTCAGCGATGAAGACTTGMCATGAATGCACCCCTTCCTACAGAATTGCATTAAATTGCAAGCTTTTCCTAAAGGTTCACTATTGTGATTGAGAACTCACAGTAACAGAACTACTGCTCTATTCCGAGTTGTCAACAGAATGCAGCTCTGAAAAGTTGAAAAATGTCCTACTCATTGCAAGTGAGGCTTCCTTAATGCACCTTAAGTTAAGAGATTTGGCATTTTTCCCCAGAGGACTTGAAAATCCACTCTTTTATTGTGGATTTGTTATTTGTCAGGAAGACAGACAGAATGACAAAAAGTAATCTGTTTGAAGATGCCCCTCACACTGTCATTTCTTCTTTAAGTATCTATTGTAAGTATTATACTATATGCTCCATTAAGTTAGATAGCAGTAGATTGAAAAGGCTACTTACACTCAGTGGTGTAAGATAGCCATATACATGGCTTGAAAATCATAGCAAGAACAGTGATCCTAGTAACAAAGCAAAATGTGGGAATGGTATTTGAAGGCTTTTTTTTTTTAATATTATCATGCCAAAGTGTAATAAGTACTTTTAATGATAAAATACAAAGTTCTACTGACTTTTGGCAGTGCAAATAGTTGCTTCATCACAATAAATTACAAAATAGCATAGGAAGATTATTTAGTACAGTTTTGTGTACTCTGTAACACAAACAATGCTGTGTTAGTCTTGTTAAGTCAAACCAGCAAGTAAAGAATAGTGGGATACACAAAGCATTAGGAAGAACACATCCTTTGAGCAGTAACAGACATGTCATTATCAGAAGAAAGCAACAGGATGCAGAAGTCACAATTTCTACTGAGAAAGATCTCAGGAGCCATGTGTTTGGATAAATATGCTCTGTGAGCATACAAGTGCAATATAATAATTGAAATGTTTCAGACAAAAAAGAAAAAACAGGTGCTTCTGCTCACCTGGAAGTGCATGCTCAAAAAACTCAGTGAAATCCAAACTCAGCCATTCCTGTATGCTCCAGGTATTTGGCAAGAAAGTTAATACTAAACCTGCCTGCTTCAAAAGCATGATGCCTGCCAAGACCTTTGTAGAATCACTAATGGATCATTAATATTCTTAACTACTTTAAAAGTGATTCTCCATAAGCATAAATAACATCACGTAGATACAAGTTTCCCTCTTTTAAGACTTCTTCACTTAGAGCAGCCATCYGCAGCAGCATTCAGCTTGGAGGCTTTAAGCCTTACAGGTGCAAAACCTGACTCATTTGAATGCTGAACAACAGTCAGTTCTGGGATATTACATTTGCACATACCAGCATGTATACAGAGCTGGGGAAATCAGTACAGTAGTTTCAAAACTGAAGAAAGAAAAAAAGGCCTAAACATTCTGTTATAGAACACAAAATTACTACTAGTGTCTTTTGTAGAGAGGAAGCCTAGTAATAGTTTTCCCAAGAGCAAAATACCAGATAAAATGAGAATCTTTTGGATCTTTTYCTGGTTGGTGACAATATTTCTGCCTACATAGTCCAGAAGTTCCTTACTGATCTTAGGAGGGTGAAGAGCCACAGAAGTTATCACTTCTTGACAATACCATCTCCAAAGCTTCATTCTCTCTCAAAAAAACAAAAAATCTCTCAACCAACCAACCAACCCCCACCACCAAGTACCAACCATCCTTGCTTGTCCTATGCTACATGAGAACATGTCTGCCAAGACTGGTATCATGGAATTCCAGACAACATATAGGAAGATTAGACAGCAGGCCAAGGCTGTCAAGGGTCATCCCAGGTTTATGCATCTCTAATGTCTGTGTCCAACAGCAGAAAAATTTAACACCTTCTTCATGTCATCTGGACATAGTCCTTATGGAATTTGACACTGGGTTATAACCCACTTGTCCACATGAAATCTGCATGAGAAACATTCTGATCTTAGCTATATTTCCAGTCTGGCAAGTAGAATATGTAAACATTACCTAGAGACTGCCAGTATTTCCCAGAAACGTGGAAATTMTAGCTCAAACAATTGAGTAGACCAAAAAATAGAGCTGATCGATCCTCTGGTAGACAAGTCTGTGCTAATCCAGAATGGTAAAGGAACTATCAAATGACATTAATCTCTACAACTGAATGCAATGGGAGGCAACGTCGTTAGTAGCTCAAAGAGCATCTCAGCTTATAAAGTAACATGCCTTATCCTTGTTATGGTCAACACATCCACAAAAAGCGACAGCTTCMATGTGTAAACTGTAGCTGTATCAGCACTAGCACCAGATTTTTAACATGATCTTCTCATTTGGGGTCAAGCAATGTCTGGCTGCTCCATAGTATAGCTGATCCTGGCCATTTCAGAATCAATTGACTTAATGAAGAATAAACAGCTGCCTGTCAAACACAACATCAAGTTGGCAATTAGCTAAGAAGAAAGTTTCACAATCTCAGTCTTGARGGAAAATGAAGATTAGGCAAGCGCAAGAGTAACGTACCTGTTCTGATGAATGCTTTTTATTTGTTATTATTTCTGCAACCCCAAACAGGTTTCAGCATACAATCTGGGAAATGAGACTCACCTCAACTATACTAATCATATGAGGAAGCAGGCGATCCATTCGAACTTCCAGTAACATTACCAGAGCACGGCAAACATTTTTGCGTACTTCAGGCTCCTCATCACCAGCCAGTGCAAAAAGATTCTGTTGGAAAGTAATACCAGTTGAAAAGCCTCAGTTCATCTAGTTCAACTTGTACTTAAATTGACATTACTGGCAAACTAAAGTATGCAAATATGCACTTCTGTACTCTCCCACCCAACACCTCAGAATACCATTTCATTTCTTAAAGACATATGGTTCAGCAAATGAACTCTTCAGACTCTCAGTGTGTATTGTACACATAACTAAACCACTGTGGAATATTAGCACTGGCACAAGAACAGTATTCCCTCAATTTTTTTTTCTCCTAAACATAAATGAAGTTCTGAAGACAGAAAACTCCATCAGTATGTAACAGCAGCAAATCAAATACTCTACATAATCCAAAATACCACCCTTCTAATCTATGTTCAGTAGCAGCATTCAGACACCCAGATGGACTCAGTGACATGATGATCCCTGTACTGTGCTTTCCGTCACAGGTAAGTGACAGATTGCTGCTATTACTTTTACACCTTTATGCAACAAGAGTTTCCTCTACTTAAGAAGAGTAAGCATCTTTAAAAATACTATTTTTTGGGCTTGCAGAGTGCTTAGACTAATCAACTCTGAGCACAAGCATGCAGAACGAACTTCAACCCTTGGGGTCTGAAGCTAAGAATGGGCAACCAGAAACAGGGAGTTTGGGTGTAGAGGTAGTTGTAAAACATAATTCAAAACTCTTGATAAATCAGATATGTAGTTTGACTTAACCCCTCAGCCAAGAATGCACACCCACCTCAATAAAAGAATCTATGTGCAACATAAGAGCTTGAGTTCTGCTGATGATAAATTGATTGACGCATGCAACAGCATGAGACCTACAAATGGAACAGTTAAAATACACATTTTTCATTAGTTAAAAACATTTTCTAAAATGTACATAGGCATCAAAAACTTTAGGAAGCAAATTACATTGCCCAAACATATTCTAGAGGCAAGAGGGAACAAATCTGCATATCTTTAGTATTACCAAGCAAATTTACTAAACCACATTTTAGCATGTTATACTCTGATATATCTAATATTTAAAAATATTCAGTAAATAAAAACCAGAGCAGGATGACTACACCTGGGGAATTTGTTCTGAACAGTATGGAAGGATGTTCTTTTTGAGTATATTTTGATTATTGACCTTCTCAGATATTAACAATTCCATACAAGTCAACATGGTGAAAGTTTAGCATGCCCTTCTTCGTTGTTAAATATACAACTGCCTTTGCAATATTTTTAGTATTTAGTGAGATCAATATGTGTCAACAACATAATTGTAGCTTAAAACAAACACATACTTGTAGTATGATACATGCTGAAACACTTGTGGTAGAAACATACTAAAAAATGAGGCATCGATTCTTCTATTCTATTTCATGCAAAGCCATTACATACAGATCCTTTTCATTCTCAAAGATACAAAAGTCAAATTCCATAAGTAAACGCACAAGGCAAAACTACCTGTAAAAGCCTTTGAAGATCCATTCAAATATTTTTGCTAATGTAGCTCCAAACTTCTATTCTGTTCAGACATTTCTTGGAAGACTGTCTCATAAAACATTGTTCAAAAGTTGTCTCTTGGCAGATTTAAATATAAAGTATTTTACTGACACCACTAATAGTTTTCACAATTCAGCACTATGTACTGAAACCAGGCTGTCAGCAGGTGCCCTGCTTTAAACCTGAAACTGGTTTAACRGTCTCAAAGCCAAAAACATCTCAGCATAGGAAAAAAGTGAAAGACTGTATAATGTCGTAAAGGAAAAAAGCATGTTTTTCTCCATCTCTCCCAGCTCCAAAGAAGTATTAAGCTTATCTTTCCACAAAGGCAAGTTCATGCTTTGTTATATATTTTTCTTAGTGTGCATTTATTTTAGATGAGTTTCTAAATCTTATTTGAATCCTATCATGATATATTCAAAGTTATACTCTTCCTCTTAGTCTTCACCATCTACGACCGTTGGCAATAAAGAATTGCCACCTCCAAGTTGTAGAATCTTTCAACATAATTTTCAAATAGGAGTTAAAAAACACATTTCACAGAATCACAGAGAATCACAGAATGGTTGAGGTTGGAAGGGACCTTTGGAGACCATCTGGTCCAACCCCTCTGCTCAAACAGCCAGTTGCCCACGACCATGTCCAGATGGCTTTTGAATATCTCCAAGGATGGAGATACTATCAACTCTGTGGGCAACCTGTGCCAGTGCTTGGTCACTCTCACACTAAAAAAGTGTTTCCTGATGTTCAGAGGGAACCTCCTGTGTTTCTGTTTGTGCCCATTGCCTCTGGTTCTGTCACTGGGCACCACTGGAAAGAGCCTGGCTCCGTCCTCTTTACACCCTCCCTTCAGGTGTTTAGATACATTGATGAGTTCCCCCCCCAGTCCCAGCTCTCAGCCTTTCCTCTCATAGGAGAGATGCTCCAGACCCTTCATCAACTTCACAGCCCTTTGCTGGATTCTCTCCAGTATGTCCATGTCTSTCTTGCACTGGACAGCCCAGAACTGGACACAGTAYTCCAGGTGTGGCCTCACCTGGAAGATGAGGGGAAGGATCACCTCCCTTCACTAGCTGGCACCAGTCCACTCCAGAATACCAGTAGCCTTAATTGTAGCAGGGCTACACTGTTGGCTCATTTCAGGGCAAAAGCTACTTTTCTTTATTATAAATATTAGTAATAACAATTTATTTCTGGAATTTTTCTTCTATCCTATACTTCTGTTACTTTGGAGCGCTTAATGCAGTTTTACAGTGAAAAGATGATGAACCCATTTAATTTGATTCAGCTGAAAGATAAAGAGCTTTCTAAGTTTTGGTGCAGGTAAAGCAGAAAAATTTTCTGCAAGAACTCAGAAACTATTGTCAGCAAAATAATTTTGACTCTCCTATTGCTGAAGTCATTACAAATGAATGCAAAATTGTTCTTTCTAATGAGAATATTAAGTTCTGAATTTTTCATAACAATACGCAAAAACTTAAAAGAAACAGTTTGATTTTCAAAATCACAGGCTAATTGTACATTTGGAAGATGTATAAAGAGGTAAGAATGTTGTGTTAACTAAGCAGATAAACATGGAAATTACCAATGCATGGAACCTCTGTGGATCCCTGCAGGATCATTTAAAAAAATAAGCATGTTTTAAACAGATCTACAAAATAGCAACTTTGCTGCTCATGCAAATAAAATTTTTAACAGGTAACTGTATTACAAAACCTAAACCTACCTTATTTTTGGACTGCTGTGCTTGAAGAACTGCAAGAATTTAGGTATCATGATATTGAGTGGTCGGTCCAATACATCGCTATCTAAAATTTCAGCAGAATCTTCACATATCTTCTGAAGAGCGCCAAATGCACCCTGTTTTAAAAAAAAAAAATAAAAAAAAATCTCTTCTTTCACATTCTGAAGAAAGCAAAATTTCATGTTTTGTACAGAACAGGTAATTTCAGCACAACACAATAAATGTAGCTAGTTAAGACAGTAAATGCAGCTAACTAAATATGGAGTTAAACTGAAACATCCTTAAAGGCTTTTTATTTAAGCACTTCACACTAGCATCTGTAAGCTCTCAAGCTGGGTGAGTCAGTGGATAAGTGGTAATTTTAATTTTAGCATTCAATGCTCATCTATTCAAAACATTTTTAAAAATGCTTAAAAGCTAGTTCTTATTTGAGAAATAAATGTCCAGGTGCAGAAGTATCCAATTTAATTACATAAATAATTTTATCTCCTTTAATAGTTTGTTATGGGGCAAAACAGAACTCTGGTTATGATGGTCAATTTGAGTTTCATTTTCTAGTGTTTTTTTCTTTTTCTTGAGAAAGCAGCACTAAAACACTACATAACAGCATGGCATCTTGGGCCATTATCTTATCTCTGAGGAGTATTTCAAACAGTCAAAATGCTTCACACACTTTCATGGAGACAGTATCAAGTAAATAAAATTGTGCAATCACAGATTTTTATTTTTTTAAATCAGACAAGGCTTTTTTCCTCATAGTTTAAAACAGTTAAGTTGGTATTTGTTTGTTTTCCTTCATACATGCTGAACAACAGGTTCATTTCACCCTGATATAGCAATGACAGACCACCTTCCCAGACTACAAGAAGAATGAACACTACTTTTAAGTACGAGAAAATTCAGGGTCAGCTTGATTATGCTGATGATGCCTAAAAGATTAGGCATCACAGAGTGGTAACTTCAGGACACATGCTGAGATGCTACGACTACCCATCTGCAGTCTTATTCTGCTTTTATGCAAAGAAAACAAATTTGTTTGAATGAACAGTAAGAACACAGAATGCAGGTAGAAGAAAAAGTATCAAATTTGAGCCGCTGCTCTCTGAGGAGAATATATGTGCATGTATACACACACACACAATACTATACGTATATAGTCTATGAAGAGAAACAAAAATAACCAAATTCAGATGATAATCTTCTATTTTCTGTAAGTCGCCTTACCTCACAGGTATTGTAATCTTCAGAATCCAACAGGCTGCAAAGCTTTGGTAAGAGTTCAGGCCAATTCTGTAATTCCCCTTTTGATGCAATGGTTGTTATCAGAATGCCTAAAGGAATCAGAGGGATGAAGGAAATGAGGTCTCACATACCTTCACATGTTTCATAGTAATTTTTCTCATTTTTCTCCTCTCAAAGATCTAAGGAGTAAAGAAATTTCTTGTTTTGTTAAGAACTGGCAAGCATAAAAAGAGGAATGGTATTTGAARGGCTTTGAAATGCAAAGGTGCGTTATTCCTTCCTGTTATCAGGAAGGGCTCAGACGTGAGAAATCAAGTACAAAGTAATTTCAGTTAAGGAAATAATCATGCCCAAATACTGCAGGGCAGCTTTGGCTCTAAATTTACTAAACACTATACAAATCTTGACCTCCAGTAAATATAAAGTATCCACCTCAAGCCACCTCTTCTTTATTATGACACAAAAGCATGAATGTGGGAAGCTGTCATTCAATAAATTTACAACCCAGTGGTAAGTTATGTGTTCACTCCTTTACTGTGTTTACACAAAATATTAAGGACACATTCTAAGACTGAAATACCTACTAAGAGCTTACACATTATGGCAGGTCATCCAGTGATCAGGTGTAGGGGTTGGCTGATTGAGATCCAGCAAACAGATAGGTCAGCCCAAAGAGTCACTAACTCTGTTTCCAACACATACAGAAATCCCAGGAAAAACTAATTAGGTGACAGGAACAGGGAAGGCTGCTTATAAACTAGGACTGACTGTATAAGTCCATTTTGCCTCAAGACAAAATGAAACAGATAGCATAATCCATTATGCTACTGACACTTACTTCTAATGAGTATGAACACAGAAGAGCTTGATACTACTACAACTAGTAATCTCCCRAGTGACAAAAAAAAGCTTTCCTAAGCTTTTTAATTGAGTTAATCACAATATATCACTCTTCTTTGGAATAAATGTTAAAATTCTTGTTAAAAACCAAGAACATAGGACAACATTACAGAGCAAAAGACAGTCTGGACAAGACACACAGTAACTAAAAAGATATTTTGCATCATGTTTCTTTTGATGCAATAAGGCTGGAGAACCCACGAAGACAAAGGGCAAAAAGGAGGATAAAGGTAAAACACAATTTTGCAGCTCCAGAAGTAGTTTGTATCCAGTTCTCTTCATAACTGCAACTGAATAGAAAAGATTTCCAAAAGCCTACAGAGATCTATGGATCTTAAAGACTGCATTTCTCCTGAATATTATGGTCCTGCAAAGAATATCAGATGCACTAATAGAAAATACTTATTTTACTGTTGCTGGATCTTAATGATCTACTTTTATTTTGTTCTTTCTGTGAAGTTCAGTTTAGTTTTAAAAAAAAAAAAAAAAAGGATTTTCTTGCCTCCTAGACAAAGGACTTAAGTTGCAAAATTGTCTCCCTAACTTAGATCCGGCAGAGGTTTGTTTGTAGACTTAACACAGATTCAGAAACAAACATAAGAATTAAATTCCTGGAACTCCTCTGGACTAACATGTGACAGAAGTTGTATCATAAGTCTCAAAGGTGTAGGTAGTTTTGGAAAAAAGTTGGCTGAAGATCTTTTCAAGGTCCTAGAAGCTGTTTCAGAGGATGACAAATGGTCTGGCTATAGTTGCAATATGCGCAAGCTTTCACAGCTGAAGAAAAGACTATTTGAAAACTACTTTAATAGTTCCTCCAAAAGGCTTATCACAGATAGCAACAGGATAGCCTAGGAAGAAATACTTCCAGACGCATAGGCAAGAAGTGACCTGAGGCCACTGCCCCTTGCAACAGAGATGCATGCAGTTCATACCATACATGTCATTACGAACTTTCTGTACAGGTCCGCCGAGAAGCCATTTAAAGCTGTGCTAGTGTTTTTGAAATGATAAAGAGACACTTTGGTGGGGACAAAAATAATAGAAGAATAATATCAGACTATCAAGAACTTAGGCAACAGCTATAGCATTTGAAGCTTTGCAAAAGGTTTTAAGAACAATGAGGAAACAGCCACATAAAATTAAGTTTTGGGCACTTATGTTCATGTTAAAAGGAATCTTCACGGGCTGCTAATGAGCTTCATCTCCTTTCAAATATGAAATTTCTCCTACCCACCTGCTGCTTTATTTGGCCAGCAGGGAACAGAAGACACCAGAGATTAGCCTTTGTGGCTTTCTCTGCAACACTTCAGACACAGAAACATGCACATCAGAAGAATAATCAAAGTAAAGAAATAATCGATTTAGTAGCTTGCAGCTTTTTGACAGGTTTGGGCTAGAGCTGACAGTTAAAACAGGCCTTTCCTTCTGACCAACATACTAAGCTGCAAGGTTAGAAATCTGAAACTGAAAGTCTTGATAAAATGGTCTTTGATTTGTAATGAACTTCAGAAGTATTACAGAATCTGTTGATATTTCACTTGACAAATGTGAAATCTAATATAGCAGCTGGGCTAATTGAGCAGTAAATATACAAGAGAACAAACTCCAGAGGTATGTCAGAAATTGTTAAAACATAAGCGTAATTATCATGATAGCATCTTTTATGTCACTGTTTCAATTACATGCAACTGCAGTTTACAGCATCAATTCTACAATAAAAAAATTGAACATAAAGAAAAAGCAGCTATGCTTCAGTACTTTCATGCCAATAACAGGATAGGGGGGAAGGTTTTTGGGGTGGTGTTTTACCTCTGTAGCTTCTGAAGTTGATTTCTGAACTCCTTAATTCTAAAAAGCTGACCTTCATAGCAAAATTCCTCCTCACAGGGTAATCATTAGCTTTCACTTCCCTTCTGCAGTGACGGTCTCCAGTTCTGCCACTACTCTTAAAAACTCGAACTATTTCTCCTGCTTGCTGTTAGGCAGCAGCTACACTAAGGTCCTGCCCCGACTAGAATCCCCAGGAAGTTTTAAGAACAGTCATAGACACTTCCTAAATAGATGCATTTATTTCCTGCTAAGTTTGTGGGGCCTCAACACATACAAAGATCTTTTTTGAACTTAAATCCATATTTCAACATTAGCACATGGGGTTTTAAAACCTGTATCACACAGCACAGAGAAGTTCCACACTGCTACTCATTTGGGGGTTAAAATAGGGAAAAGCTAAATAAGGATACAACATGTAGTTACCATTTGGTCTCAAGTCACAGTTCTAAAGTCAACTCCATTGCCATGCTCATTCTCCTCAGCAAGGTGACTCCTGAGGATGGGACTAATCAGCTTGCCTCCATCTTGGCCAAAAGGTGTCAGCTTTTGTCTGGTTACCACTAGATGCTAGAGACCACGAAGTAGAGTGAATGCTGCATTAAATCTTCTCTGATACTATTTTGACGTACTCGCTCATCTTCCTCTCAGAATTCCAGAGATCCTATTTGCAGTTGGCTCATTAAATTGATAGTGCTTGAACTACAAAAACCCGTATGCGTCTAAAACAGCAGCTCTAACTAGCACACGCCAACTCATATGCTAACWAGGCAGCCTAGGAAAGTAGTAATATATTTACACCTGGTACCAAGAGACCAACGGGTACTGGACCAACCGCACTATTATGACGGAGGCTACAAGGATCCAACATTTAATCACTTCAAACGGGATAGTGCAGAGCATGCGCTAAATAGCAACTCTTATGTAAGCATACAGTTCATTGGTTGCTACTCGTCTTCAGAGTTCATACATGCTTGAATAATCCCGGCAAGGATCACTTAAAGCTGAACAATAATTCAGCTACTAATCCACACACATTTCATACTAGGAGAAATCAAAGAATAACTGCTTGAAAACAAACAAATCCTCCATCTCCCCAAAAAAACACYCCACAAACCATCACCATCAAACAACCCTAAGACAGCAATCCAAATGGAGCTGGAATATATTCTTTAGTCAGCTCCACTGTACTCCACTGGCAACTCCTACGAACAAACAAGCAAGCATGACTCTTCTACAACCTGAAATCACAAAAGTACCTGCCATTCAAAGACTTATTTCTAATGTCATTAAGAAAGTGGGACTTTAACAAAATTCATAGTAAAGCAGCTTTACAAGTGATGAGACAGCAGGAAAAAGCTAAGGGATGAGCATTTTTCTCTAGCCCATAGTCCATAACCCAGATGTCTGGAGAAGGAATCCTATAGAAAAAGCAAAGAATTCTAAAGGAGCAGTAACTGGTAGATTATTTTATAAGAGATGTCAGCTGATACAAGCTGAATTTCTTTCTGAACYGACACCCACCCCCATTTTCTCTACTGTACTCAATTACGTATTTATTTTACTTTTTTCTAGTTTTTTGAGTGGACAAGGAAAATTACTACAATGATTATAGTAATTGGAGGAAGTCATATTCTCAATCAGCAGACAGAAAAGCAACTTCACCTAGAAACAATTAAAAATAATGCAAATATGCATATTTTACGGTAGAGGTGTACTAAAACATCTAAGAAATCAGAAATCCATGTAATAAAAACACTTCTTGCTGGAACTAGGTATCTTTAAGGTCCATTCCAACCCAAACCATTCTATGATTCTATGATGTTCTGTACACCACACTTTACCTACTGTTTTCTGACAGAAGGTACTTAAAAATGGAAACTCATTATGTGAATGCATTATGTATGGTATGATGATTCCCTGAAGGGTTGTGCATGTGTGTGCATATGGGGGGTGGTGCGCAGGAAATCAGCTAACAGAAGTGTTTCATTGATTCAAGCAGAATACTGAAGTAGTTCCAAAGTCAGACCTTTACCTTGTTCCTGTTTTTAGGTATAGAAATTGCTAAATCATTCTTAAGAGAATAGGAAGCAAAAGCGTGACTTTCATATATTCACACTAAAGATAAATATCAGCATTAAAACATGGTGAAGTTGTGACGATTATCAGAAGCAAACAGTTTTAGGAGTTTAGTAACTCTTTAGTGCAGCTCTTGCCCATATCAGTAACATTTTCAGTATGCACAAGACAGTAATAAGAGCAAACTTACCTACAGTAGCTCTAATTAAGGGGGAGGAATCACCAATGTTGTTCAGACATTCACTTTTAATGAAATCAGTTACCCCATTGGGAAAGTTGTGAAAATGTGCTTTTACATTATTCTTCAAGATGAGACCACTCAAGGAACGTGTCGGTTCATCTGCAACAGAGAATAATTACATTTAACCTTCAATCAGCTCACAGGAATAAGGCAGATTTCCAGAACAGTGCAACAAGAGCAAAGCTTACAGGGAGAGATATTAATCTCAATTTCCTTATCTCTCCTTCCAGCTACACCCATCATTCGCGTAGCAAAGCTTTTCAGACTCAGAGTTCACTATTTCTAGTTATTCAAAATTACAGTATCAGTATTACAAACTTTACATTTTAAGAGAAAGTTTTGTATAGAGATATAGGCAAGGAATAGATCTGAAGTCACAGGATAGAGGAGACTCATGAAAGAAGTTGGTCAGCCAAAGACGTTCAAACATTCCAATTACACTGACTGGCTTGCTGCAACACTGATACTGTAAGAAATTGATGATAAACCTGCTTTCACCATAGTAGGAAATACGACTGTGAGTTCTCTTCACTGAGCTCTTTTTGCCTGGAAATTTCTCTAAATTATTGGGACAAGAGGAGGAATGGAAAAAGAACAGCACAGATTTTTCATTTCTGTTGGAGCAGACTCATGTTTGGTTCTTCAACCAAGGGAATGAGTAACTTGGTACTACTTCTGAAATATGCTGAAAGTGAGATCCGGATGTTCTACATAGAAAGTTTAGTTAGATTAGTTTATAGGATAAGAAAATCTAAATTTACAGTTTACAGCAACCCTAATCAACACAGGAAGCTAATTTTAATTAGGATTTTAGCTACTTGTTTGAATTTTTTTGTATGAAGCCCTGATCTGGGCAAGAAATAAGGGTGTTCAAAGTTCCTTTGTGCCAAGAATTAGTTTACACATGTATCTATTCCAGGCCTTCAAAACTATTAACATCCCAACAGAAATAAGGATAAGCAAAATAAGAGATACAGCCTTCAAATGTAAAGAATTTTCAAGCTAAAGTTACTGCATCACAACACCAAGACTCTCAGTACACCTGAAATGTCTGACTGACAGACATTAAAGACACTTTCTATTGTGATCCGTGCTAGTTAGAACAGAAACAGTATGTTTCAGAAGAGGGGGTTTTGTTTGGCTGATCAGAAATTAAAAGTAATTTTAATCAGCCGATTTTATTTTGAGTGCCAAAACCAGACTGCCATAATATACTTAATTTTGTTTTTATGTTCATATTTCAGTTCTCCTAAAGAAGCATTATTTTTCATGCTCTATAACTATAAATGTATTGACTTATAAACAAACATATCCTTTACATAGAATTCAGTAACTTTATAAACCAGTAAGCCACCCTATGCATACATATTTGAAACAATTCTATAACTTTAGCTACACTATAGGTTTTAAATACCCACCAATTTCTAAACAATATAAAAATAAAAGACGTTTCACTTGCACAGCACAGCATTTTAAGGGCCAACAACTTTTCTGGGAGAAAGGAGGAGGGAGGAAAGGGTTTACTATGTTAAATAAAAATATTAAAGACTGGATGAGTGGACAAACTTTTCGAAATCACAGAACTTGGTTGTGAGACACGACAAGTATTACCACCCTTATTACTTGGCAAGCCAAATCAAGTAATTTTGTAATTTTGTTTAAAGTTTTGAAGACATGATTAATAAARATCAGGTGGAGAATGATCTAAAGAAAGAAGTTCTCACTTGAACTCTTGATCAGTCTCAGGTTTGCCTGAAATACTCTCTGAATTAAAAGCAAAATCTCCGCATCAACTGTTACACCAATATAGTATGTCAAACTCTGATTGCTTTACATAACTGTAATCCATTGATAGGTACACACATCTTCAAGAAATCCAGTCCTCCATATATGATCATTAAGATTTAAAGTTGTGCCTGGCAAGGAAGGAAGCCAAAGGATTCTTCCTTTAATTTCCACATGATCTAAAACCCTTGCAAGCCACAATAAACCCTCATCATTGGCAGCCACAGTTAGACACCGAATACAATAGCTACTTATTCTGTATCAGCCAGCAGTATCTTCTTGGGGTGAAAGAAGTACCAACCAAAGTCTGATTAGAATACAGTACATTAGCCACTATTAGTATAAACTCTAGCATGAAAATACTAAACAGTGCCTTAAGGAAAAGCATTAATCCTTTAGAATGCCTGGCTATAATTACAAAAGGGACAAGGCAAGAGCTATGGTAYGCAGCAGCATGAAACATCTTAAATCCATTCTTTTAGCCAAGACAACAGAAAGACTATTCTTCACAGTAAGTGCTTATCCCACAGACCTGCAACAAAGATTCCAAGGGATTCACAGTGAAAGTCACATCTCTGACAAATGAAAAAGAATTTGTTAAGCGAGAACAAGAAAAAAGATTAAGAACAAAAAGCAAAACCAATTATCTACATACTAAGAGGTGACAAGCAAAAATCACAAAGATGGACTTAGTGCTAAACAAACACCAACCACTYGAGCTAGAGAAGCAGCATAGAATCTGATACTCAGGCATTTAAAAAAAACCAGCCAAAACACACCAGAGTCAAAATCTTAATTTGAGAAAAAAYGTTCTGATGTGACTGCACAAGGATATTTATGGAATCCAGGGTGTTCAACAACTTAACAGCTACATTGTCAGAAGACAGTAATGTAGGTCTGGATGGAGTTCTTGCTGTAACACCAAGACTACAGCCAGATGGCCTAAGAGCTGAGTAAGACACTTTTTAGTCTTCATAGATTCTGTGACAAGTTCTGTCAGCCATATGCTTCAGCGATCAAAAAAGATCACAATCTTGCCTCCTATCTCAGTCAACCTGGAAGTATAGAGTAGACAAGAACATATAGTACAAGAAAAAGAAGGGAAGCGAAGCAGACCTCTGGCATTTGATACCACCTTAGCTGCCAAATCAGTTCATCAGTGGAAGATTCCCCTGTCACATTGCCTCACTTTATAATAAAATCATATCACATAATCATAATTTGGTTCTTGGTAAATTTTTAATTCTGTTGCAAGACTAATACCAATTCCAGATTTTAATCGTTTACAGACAGAGCAAATGGACGCATACCCACATTACACAGATATCAATTATTTTAGGGCTACGGCAGTGCTTTTAAGAACTAGAGTGTGTCCTCAAACAGACATATTTCCTCTAACGAGGGTTTGTATGGCATAGGGTGCATATGTGAAAGTAACAAGGCTTTTGTAGCTCACCTGCAAGTCCAGGTGAGCATTTGTTTCACCATGACTCTTCATCCTCTCTTACTTAGAACATAACTTCCTAGATTGCTAAAAGAACTGAGTGACTGGGATGAGGGTAGCGTTTATCCATTCACAGACTGTGATATAATGATTATGAGCATAGTTATATTTTGCCCTATTGCCCTTGTGATATTGGCAACTTTAAATGTTAAGGTGAGACTTTTTCTAAAGCAAAACTGCTCTGTCTGTCGATTTCAGTCTCAAAGCTGTTAAGCCTTTTTCAGAAATAAGCTGTCATTCTATGTGTTTTAAATAGTGATATGGATTTAATAAGTACAAATACAAAATGCAATAAAAGTCATGACTAGCATCACTGTTGTGCATGAAGATTTCTGATCCATTAACGAGAGACTGGTTGTCTCTTAAAAGAGCTAAAACCAAAAAAATAAGGATCCCATCAGAGCACTGTCATACGGAAAGCAGAAGATGAGTAACTTCTTCTGTCCTACTGTGTAAGAATACAGTACAGAGACACCTTCATGAGCTTCATAACAGAAAAAGATCCTCCTTTTTTTTTTTTTTTTTTATGCTGGACTTTTAAGTAACCTTAAGTATAACACTTTTGGCTTAAACTGGTATGCTATTATGGTTTACTATTACGTCAGAAGCAGGATTGAGGATGTTTCAAAACATTCAGTGTATCTGAATACATAAATGACCTTGAAATGTAGTGGCTACTCTCAAATTCATCAGTGCCCAATTGACTCATGTGAGTCATGGAAAATAATTTGACACAATTGCCTAAGTTTAGGAACGTCTGTAAGACACCAAAACAAAGCTGGAAATGTTCCGCTCATGCTGACTGTTGCATATTTATTGAATAGTAAGTAGCAACAGCTATGCTTCCGAGGACAGTTTTGTAAATAAAACTGAACTGTGGACAATATGAGAAGGATGTTGAACTGATGACAATTAGCTTGCTGGTTAGTTATGGAATTTTCTGCATTCTAACTAATAATGACCACAGGTCAATCACAATGCCAGAATTTGTACATCTCTACAGGCTTGCAAAACCATGAAAAGTTTAAAGAACTAATCCTCTGGTTTCACTCCTACTTTCAACTTCTCTATCGTATCCCCACAAACTGGTTGTCTCAGCACTTTTCCTCTCTAATGCCATTTTACGTATCACCTCCTGATCCTGCACTTAAACCAGTGCTAGAATTCTATCAAGAGCAGAAGAATCCTTAATAAGAAATGGAGATTCAGTGTGATGAGAGTCTGATTCACTACAAGATCTCAACTATGTAACGAATGCAGGATATTGTTGCAGTTTCAGAACTGTAATGTCATTTCTCTTTGGTGTTTATATGTTGAGGGAAGGGACAGGGAGGGGTGCACAGCAAGTACCTTAGCACTAAGTCAAGCATATAGGAAAAGGAAATGATGAGCTTCCCAATGGAAGCTGCTTAGACAGCATTTGGCAGTGAATGAATTATGATTTAGTCATTAATCTATCTGAAGAAATTACTTGGTCAGATGAATAGAAGTTTTGTCACCCTCTGAATATATCAAAGGTGAATGTTATATATTAAAACATGTGACAATGTCATATGAATAGCTGTTGGAACACAAGGATTAATTGGATGAGTAAAATGAGGTTGTGTTATCAAATTGAGTAATTCAGAATACTATTCAAACTRCTAAGTGAGTACTGGGAAGCACAAAATACAGAACACTCACCAACATTGGTGTTGTATAAGGTGCTGTGCACTGGAAGTTTTGACTACTTCTCCTTCTGTCTATATCCTATAGGTATRGCTTAACAGAAAGTTGTGTGGTGGCATGCATGTATAGGTCTTGCTATAAAGCCGGACTACTTTGTTTCCCTAACTGATACCCTTCCCTTGCCAATAAGGCTTCTTCCCCTATAATGCCCAACTAATTCACGACAAAACCTTCTCATTTTTATTTCTTAAGCCTGTATTCAGTGTGTTTCCTATTTTTTTTTTTTTTTTTTTTTCCATTCTGGCTGACTTGTCTGGACACTATAACCAGATTTTCAATTAGCAATTTTAGGTTGCACTCTGGTGAATGGCAGAATAGAGTCTTGGCACTAGCGGAAGTGTTCTTCCTAAGCAGCTGTGCATCTAGCTACAATAATAAAACAGAGAGCATGGATCTACTTTTAATTCAATACGCCTTTATACAATTTCATCTTCTGTTATTATTATTTTAGAAACTTCTRTTTTTTCTAGTATTTGGCTATGCAAGAGTTCTTACCAGGAACAAAGTGACTGATCCTCTGCTACTAAAGAGTACCAGTGAAAATGAGACTATATCTAAGAAGCTTTGATATGTTACCATGCTGCTCTTCCAAGTCATTTGAAATCAGTTTTCAGTTTCTCTAGTTTTCAGTTTCTACCTATGACTTCATCAGCCTCCTTTCTTTGGAGAGGGAGGAAAATGAGGGGAAATGATGAGTGCTTCCATTTTGGAATGCTTAAAGCTCCTGAGACCTAAAGCTTGCCAGTCAGAATTACCTCTGATCAGTAGTCTATCTTCTGATTCAGAGAAGAACACCCATCACTCGAAGTTATGGAAATGCTTTTTCCAAAATAAAAATTTGTACTGTTGAATCTGTACTTGCTTGTGTGCCACTTCAGATGAAGCAGACAACCTCACTAGGAAGGAATGGTGTTGCCCAGTCCAGTGCTGCAGGGCTAAGCTGTTAGATGCTCCCTATACTGAGCTGAATGCAGACTGTAGCCATTATTGATACTTATGACTCTGTCATGGCACTGTTGCTCCTGAATACCTTTTGAAAGCAGAAGGTACAGGTAAGTAAAACCTTCACATGGTTCTGAGGAGCGAGAATTATGTCATTGTAGAAGAAGAAAGGAGTTTAAAATGCTTTGCAAAAGGAGTAGATGCTTAGTCAGTTATCAATATTGGCAGACTGTGGGATCAAGATGTGCTTTTACATGGCTCTTTAGATTGCTTTCAGTAAAGATACTCAATCCTGGAGCTAGTCAAAAATACTGTGGGTACTATTATTGTCGGTACTGAAAAATATTGGGTTTTTTTCTGGGTTCCACTCCCTTTTGGCATTAAAGGAAAGGTGTCTTCACTTGCACGTGAGAAGTGGTAATGGGCATTCCTTTATAAGGCTAGATTTGGCTTCATGCAAGCGGTCAGCTAAGCAACTGCACCTGCCCGAGCACTGCAAGATAACAAACACTCTGAAATTGTTTTATCATCCTCACAGCAAGTCTGCTTTCCGAAAATCTAGAAAGCAGTGATGGTGTTGCTTCCGAGAAGCCAYCAGACCTAAATCAGACACCAGCACGTAGTCTCATGAGTAGGAGGCACCTCAGAACTGCACTGAATCCAGTACTGCTTGGTAGACAGAAGTGCCTTTCGAAGTGACACCACCAACACTTTCCCTTTCTGTAGGAAACCACCACATAGGGATGCTTGATATTGGCATTTTAAGTACACTTAGATTTGACATGAGAAACAACCAAACATCACCTGAGTAGAAGAGTTTGACTTAAAAAAAGCATACAAAGAAATACCCCTTGCAGCAGACTACATTCAGCTCATAGGACGCACTAAAGAAAGGCTTCAAATAGCTGGCTAAATACCTCCAACCTACCCCAAAAAGATCACATTTATTGTGAGGCCAAAACAGACCTCACCCAAGACTACCTGAACTTCAGAAAAAGGCATAGCAAACAAAACCAGAAGGTTGATAACCTTAAGAATCAAGGGAAAGCCTGAAAACTTCTGTCCTTTCTCTCCACAAGCTACTTAAGAGAAAACACATTCCAAGACACATCCCCAAAAGTCTTACAGTGACAGCACTTTTGAAGAACCTAAACCAATGTGATTAAGTACATGAAGGCACTAGGTTAGTCAACAGGCCAAAATACTCCAAAGCCGCCCAGGAAGACTCTCAGCAAGGTACAGAGCACGGACCTGCCTCCAACACATCCAAGACTCCTCAGATGGCTTCCTTGCAGGAACCTGGAAACAGTTGTCTCCAGGACTGTGTTGGTCTCCTCTGAAGACAGGTGAATTCTCAGAGAGCAGCCCTAGACTCCTCCAAGGTAACTACCCAAGGAGTTTTGTCAAAGTTGGTTGCAGGTCCAAGCCCTGTAGGTCCTGGGAATTATCCCAGGTATCTCCAGGACTGTGTGGGCCTCCTCTGGAGACCGGTGAATTCCCAGGTAGAAGCCCTAGACTCCTCCAAGGTACCTACCTGACAAATTTTGTCGATGTTAGAGGCAGTTCCATTCCTGTTAGCTCCCCGGGACCTCTCACAGGCATCTCCAGGAGTGTTTTTGTTTCTTCTGGACACAAGTGAATTCCCAGGTAGTAGCCCCAGAGTCTTCCGAGGTAACTACTCAAAGACCATTGTGTATGTTGAGGGAAGATTCATGCCCGGTAGCTCTTTGAGAATTTTCTCTGTGATCAAGAAACTTGTTATTTTACCTATTCTTTTCCAATGCTTTCCTTGTATGGGCTTCAGGGATAGGGAAAGAGATAATAATGGAGATCCCATACTCTGATTCTGGATGCTCAGAATACGGAGCTCCAGGAAAGCATTCCTGAAGCATTAAATCACATACCGCAATCCACTGGATAACTTCAGAATTTCTTTCAAGACTTAAAATAAATAAATAAATAAAATCTGTCACTTCTCACATGTGGTATGTATGACCTACAGCTACTTAGGAGAAGCCTTTTCCTTAAGTCTGCACTACAATATCCCTACAGAGGCATCAAAAGGAAGAATTAGCCAGCATACAGGGAAAAAACATGGAATTTTTAGTACTCTTGACAAAAGTCATTATCTCATAACTTGGTTTCCCTTAAGATATTTATGCACCTCAATTACTTTATGCATTGGTTACTACAACTCAGTCAGGCTTAATTTCTTTCTGTAATTCTTCATGTATCTGAACTTAAGAGAAAAAAATGTTTTGCTGTTGTTTAAGTAGGACACTACATATGTTATGCAGCATTTTGAACTGTAAGGGTATATTAATCTGACTTGAATTCTGAATTGTAATGCAATCAGATTCACTCCCTGGCAGTTAGTTTAGTATATTTAATAATGACATCATGCGGGACGACGGTATTGGGCGGGAGGGGGCAGGAGCAGCAAGGGGGCATTTGTTTTAATTAAACAGTTAAAGCTGCTGAACCACTTTTCTGGATTAATCCTGCTCATCAAAGATACCTTCCTGAAGCTGGTAGCTGGTGAATTAACACCTGACCTCACACAATGGTCTTTTTCTTGCTCAGCTTCAAAGATCTTTGAACACCAACATGCCAAGAAAGTTCATAATGGAATGGACTCATGAAAATTGCTGTCCAGATCAAGTTTAAATTCCAACACTCACCAGAAAACATTCACACCAAACCCCCATGACCACTTTGGATCCCAGTAATAGTTTATAAAAAGCCATTTCAAATTCTGCTTGCAGAGCTAGATGAATTATTAGTGTCATGATTACCAGAAAATAAATTACCTTCTCTGCGGACTTCTACTGAAACAAAAACTTGGAGGGGGGATTGGGGACAGGACCTTCCTCTATGGTAATGTTCCACATCAAAGTAAGGTACTCTGAATGACTAAGTCATCACATGAACAAGATCAAAAGCTGCAGAGACACTGCTCTATCTTCAACTGGTTTATCCTAAGCATTTTGGAAATAAAATGCTAAGCATTTTGGAAATAAACTTAAAAGATCATCCTTAAAGCCTATGACAAAAGTAGTACTAAAGCAGTGTTCTCAATCCCAGCTCATTCACCTTTAGACTAAAAGTTCATCTCAAGGATTCTGATCCTTGACTGCAATAGCCTTACGCCAGGCCATGATCAATCCACTGAGCTAACACCCTGTTGAGACCAAAGACTAGAGTTCCCACATTAGGATGCGGTGAAGAGTCAGTCACTAAAACACAATCCAAGATCAGAATCACAAAGACTTTGTATAGCTGCAACAGGATAGATAACTACAACTATATGGGCCAGCAGAAAGTTACCAGGACCATCATGCATTTCTCTCAATATTTTTCCATTAGCCGAGGTCCTGCCAAGAGCCCATCAGACAGAGGAGAGGGAGATAAACACAAAACTTTACAGAAACTGTGCACAAACTAACCACGTCCTTTGTCTCTTGTCTAAGAAGGATAAAAGGTAGATCTGAGAAAGAACATGTGTGTTTTGGGAATAAGAATGGAAAGTCTGAATCTTAACTAGAATAGATATCATATCAGTAGTTCTGTTCTTTTTTCTCCACATAAAGAGGCATTAGGTATGTTAAATATTACCTAAGAAGTGGTAACATTTGACACCACTTCTGTTATTGTAATTTTTGTATAAAATGTCCACCAACACGAAGGCCATATTAGCCTAACTAGAATGTCACCTTAATTCTGACCCCATATAAAGACAGCTTCCCTTCTTTTGCTCAGAGATGTGAAGATCAGAGTCAGAGAATGGATACATGCAGAAACATAGTAGGAAGAGTCTGCAGAGATTACAAAGTCTCAATTTAGTTTCTCAGTAGAGTTGAACAAAGAAATGGTACCAGAAGGCAACACAGTAGCCTTTGCTGATGCAAGTAGGSCGGGTCACCTCACAGTATACTGATACAACCTTGCATCAACAAAATACTATGGTAGGATTATGGCAAGTCATCACACCCAATGCTCCCTAACTGACAAATTGAATTTATGAAGATTAGAGAGTATTCTTGGTGAATGACTGTCCTGGTTTTGGCTGGGATAGAATTAATTTTCTTTCTAGTAGTTGGTATAGTGCTATGTTTTGCATTTAGTATAAGAAGAATGTTGATAACACACTAATGTTTTTAGTTGTTGCTAGGTAGTCTGCTTCTCAAGGACTTTTCAGCTCACATGCTCTGTGAGGTGCACAAGAAGCCGGGAGGGAGCATAGCCGGGACAGCTAGGCCAGCTGGCCAATGGGGTATTCCRTACCATATGACATCATGCTCAGCATATAAGGCTGGGGGAAGAAGAAGGAAGKGGGGGACGTTCGGGGTGATGGCGYTTGTCTTCCCAAGTAACCGTTACGCGTGATGGAGCCCTGCTTTCCTGGAGATGGCTGAACACCTGCCTGCCCATGGGAAGTAGTGAAKGAATTCCTTGTTTTGCTTTGCTTGCGTGCGCGGCTTTTGCTTTCCCTATTAAACTGTCTTTATCTCAACCCACGAGTTTTCTCACTTTTACCCTTTCGATTCTCTCCCCCATCCCACCTGGGGGAGAGTGAGCGAGCGGCTCTGTGGTGCTTAGTTGCCAGCTGGGCTTAAACCACGACAATGACAATGGACATCACCTTCTGATAATTTAGCGCAAGCCAGATCCACCTCTCATTCACAAAATTCAGGATGCTGTGTGAGATAAAGCACAGTGTAATTCCAGGTTAAAAATAATAATAAGAAGAAAACACCAGGGAATTGACAAAGTTGTCCTACAAAAGGACAAGACAGATGAATTAAGAAGGATGCTATTTTTGTCAGTCTATTTCAGATGGGAAAAAAAAGGGATCATCTAAACATTCATTTACAGAAGGTATAAACAAAGCAAGGCTTTGATCCAGACAACTTGTGGAATTTCATCATTATGGTCAACAAGGTCGGAAACAAACTCAGAACTTCTGTTTACAGTATGAACTGTCCATATTATGATACCTAGAGGTCCTTCCTCTGCCCTGCCTCGTGCTTCAGATGTCTTGGACAATTGCCTCAATGAACCTTAACTAGAGGCTAGAACTGGCCTTGACAAGACAGTAAGGAGGCTGAAATTAGGACAATACTTTCTCGTATTTTCCTTCAACGAAACAGACTTGGACTACGGAAGCAAAAAGGTGAACAAGGAAAGGAGGATTTAGATGCATGACTTGGAACAAAGAAGGGAAGCTGCAGGTAAGCGAAGAAAGCAACAAGAGGCAAAGCTGATACTCCATTGCAGCACTGGACTGTTCCCATCACATCTGAGAAGCAGCAGCAGCAACATGCACACACTCCAGAAAACAACTCATTAACAGAATACAGAAGCCTATAGGATTCTGAGCTCAGCTCAGGGGACACCAGAAAAAAACAAACAAAAACACTCCACCAAACAAACAAAACCCACAAACCAACACTAAGGCAGGGCAGTGCCACCACACTATCTGCCAGGTTTTATACCTGCCAAACCACAAAGGTACAGCTACACTAACAGAGCATCTGAGTAATATTTTCATTCACAGATAAATGAGTAAAAACAGGCTTCCTTCATTTAGATAWTTTTCAGTTAATCTGGACTCCATCTCACCCAACTAAGGAAGATCTCTGAGCACCATGTCTCCTGGGAAGTACATTCCAGAGACCTATACCTCAATCTTTAATGGCTTGGGATCGTATTTTATTCCATCAGCTTGCCTACTGTGTGACTTCCATGACTAAATGCTGTTTCCTCGACATTTTTTATATTCTATGATATTTGTAACATTGGGGTTCGTCCAGATTCACAACACTATCTTTAGAAATGYGCACTAGATAAAAGAAAAAAAGAAGAAGAAAGGAAGTGCTTACRGCTAGGGCATGTATATGCCATAGCTGCAAGCCAGGCCATATATTTTCCCTGATGAAATGGTAGGAAGCCAACACCTGTTTCCAGGAAGACCCAAGCTTAACAAGCTTTGACAGCTTAACAGGGCCCACAGCACTTAAGAACGAAACCAAGAAAACCACCACATACTTGTAGGAGTACCACAATAGACCTAAAACCGCCAAGTCAGAAGCATTCAGACATAGAAGCCTGATGAAATTAACACTGGAGGGAAAAAGAAGTTATACTTTTTGCAACTGAAAAGTAATACCTCCGGTGTTAAAACAAAGCAAATTCCCTACACATAAGGTTTACCTAAATATCTTAAAAGCAGGCCTCAGTGAAACAGCCAGCTTTGCTTGCAAAGTTATTTGCCCGCAGAGGCATAAGACTCAGGCCAAAGATAATTTGGTACAACCTCCACTACAGTAAAATGATGGTATTTAACACACATATCAATCAATCGTTACAGAATTCCCACAGTCAGGTGCTATCACCCAAATGTATCCTGAAGCACAGTCTTTTCAGCAGTGGCTTCAACACAGGCAAAAACTGAATCAAAGGTTAGTCCCATCTGCTATCAAACCAAGCTCTGTTTCTCATGCACCATCAAAACACCTTAATTTTTATTGAATAAGCTGTCAGTGATGTGGAAGCTTACTTTCATGGCTCCTTCTGCTAGGACAGTGCAGCCATAACAGAAGCGTGAACTTCCAACAGTATGAATATCTATGCTTTGGTCTGTGGCATAAAGCATACTAGTTCTTTCCCCTAGCCAACAAACTTGGCAAGGCTGTAGGACAGACCACCAACAGAACCCTCTTCAGGAGGGGAAAGGAAAGAATACTATCCCAGTTGTACTGAAGACAGTTATCTACCTGATGAGTCCATCACATTTTCACCTACTGGTCAAAAAGAGGATGCAAGAGTATTGTAGCTACTGAATACCTGTCCTAACGGTCTCTTTACCTTGCTTGGGCAGGACTAATGAGGGATGATGGAGGGCTGTTGGTTGGATTCAAAGCGAATCCAACCTAGTCCTACCCAAGCAAGGTAACACGGTATTTAGAACTTGGGAAATACTACGAAAAGCACCAACACCAGACTCAGTTATGGCACCTTCAACATTCTGCAAGTTTCCTGAACTAGAAACACAAAGTTAAAAAATAGTTGCTTTGGACAAAAGATTATTACTCTAAAAATGTCACTGATGCAGGACAAGAGCATCTCTGAAGCAACAGCTGCCTCTCAGCAGTCTCACAAAAGACCTGATGTACCTGTGAGAGGTATCAGTGCAGGCTGATCCCAAACACCTCTTCTTAGAAGTTAACTTGCTACTTCTCCCCAACGTGCTTGCCCACTCAACCCTCCAGATCCTGGGGTTTTTTTCCTCAGATAAAACAACTAATGCAATCATTTTGCAATACTTAGCATCGCCCATGCTTCATCCAATTCCACACAGATTGATGCGTRTAAACATTAAGGAGGGTAAAAGACGACTACTGGATAACCTAAGGAGATCTGTTGGGAAGAGATTCTGACACATCGCTAAGCACACATCAGTATCTAGAACTGCAAGCTCAAGCGGTGAACAGAATGAAGAAGGGGAAATTAGCAAGTAAGGCAGTGTTAGAAAACAAGTTTGTGGGAAAAAAATGTGGAACAACCTTCTTGTCACATCCTTTGTACAAACACCAGACCYCACTACTGGACTCGCTCCGCTTTTCATTTTTCTGTTCATGGCATAAAGCACATGTTGTATCTAAACCAGCACCTTGCTCAAAAATTTAATATCCTGGCTGATTCAAGTCTTGAAAGCTCCCTCTCTCGAGCTTGATGTATTCTTCCAAGGCCTTCCAGATGATAGATTTCCTATGTAGAACACACAAAAACCTTGCGATATACTCCAGCCTTCAAATATGAAAATATACTTTCTTCCTCCTCTCTGTATCCTTCCTCCCAAAGTAAGCTGACCGCATAACCAAAACACTAGTTAAAACTTAAGATAAATGCTCTTGCTGATTCTTTGAATGTTACAGGGCCACATGTAAGTAAAATCTAGTTCGAAGTGAAAAAAGCAAGCATCCAGAAACCCAGAGGTGAAACACTAGAAGGCAGAAAAAGTACTGGCAGCAGGACACTAAGGACAAAAAAACAGAAAAGAACTCAAACAACTGAACACATTAATTACAAACAAATGTAAAGAAGCCAGATGTGCAAAAACAGATCTTGAAACAAACTTCTTCCACTGTCAAAGAGCTCACAGATCAGTAGCTGTAGTACACTGGAAAGAATCTTTCACACATTCTGATCATTACTAAGGAATTGTCTGAATTTATCAACTGGTAGAGGCTACAGAGTATGCCATACGCAGTTTGTACTAATGTCCGCAAGAGTAAGACAAGAGTAAGTAGCCAGGTGATTTAATACTAGTAAAATGCAGTTAGAAGACCTCAGAATGAAGATTCTGACAGACAACATCTTCTGACAACTCTAGGATGTGATCTTCAAAATACGTAACAGTCTCATTACTAGGGAGGTCATTATCATAACTGAATTTAGCAGCATGTTTTATAATGTGTATAGTCATGATTCATCAAAGTTATTTCACAATTTCWCTGCAGTCTGATAGAGGTATGATGCTCCAACATTTCTGGGAAGATTTCATAGGACATTTAGACTGGAATCTATTCCAAGGCTGCAACTACAAACACCAATAAGTTATTAGATTTTTTTCCACAAAGACTCCTGAGAGGACAACATGACTATGGAGCTCAACCAACCAGCAAACTGACTACAGGCATCAGCTTCCTGTTTTTTTCAAACTAAGTAAAATAAATCTAAAAAAAGGCAAAAAAAAATAGAATAAAAGAGTCATTATCTCAAGAACTTACCTTCAGACTTCAACTTTGTAAGAACAAAAATCAGGTAGTTGTTGAAATCTGGATACTGATTGAGTTGTTCTAGTTTCTGAAGAGAGAAACTGTTAAGGAAAGTTGAATCTTCACACACAGTATTTATAGCTTTCTGGATACAAAGATTATTAAATGAGTTATGTACTGCTGTGTYACTTCAACCCCCTGTGACTATAAGCTCACAATATACAGAGTATGAACAATCTAAAAACAGTTTCTGTAATTTTATTACTGAAACAATAGCTTTTAGTTATGGTGAAATCTGAAAAAAAAAATCCAGGGACAGACACAGAATTAATAGATCCTTAAAAATATTTGTAAAGCCACTAAAAAAAGCTTCCTCTGTACCATTTTGGATTTCAATATTTACACTTAGAAGCCTGCCAAGCCTAAGGAATCCACTGAGACACAATCCCATAATACATGTTTTTTTTCCCTCCACAATAAATAAAAGCATTTCAGCATTAAAATACAACAGCTCTGATTTTGATAAGCTACTCATTTAAATATTAGACATATACTTCTTTGTGATGCTAACTAGCCACAGCCTGAGCTTTCAGCAATGAGAACGTGTTTAACTGTAAATGCACAGAGTTGTACCAAGAAGTTCATGCTTATCCACAGACTCATAAAAAAACCCCAAAAAACCCAAAACAACAAAATGATTCTTAACTGCAGGAAGAATGATTATGTTTCTGAACAGCTGTGAAAGTATGTAGTTGTTTTTCCTAAAATTTGTCACTACTTCTGCCTCAAATTTCCCAGTATTCAGCCACTGCTTGGCTACAGCAGTGATCTGGCATTCTCCTCGCATCCTGTTCTCACACCCTGGTACCTAACAGGTATTCTGCTCAACAATATTTTAAGTCAGTGCAGTGCAGTTATTAAACCTACTAGATATCATCAGTATGGCAAACAATCAAGATATTTCACAAAAAGTGATTTTTAGAAGAAGTAAGATTATTTGCTCCACAGGCATTTACTTGACTTGCTCTTTAGCTAAATCGCTAAATATTCAAAGTGGCTAAACCTTAGCCAAATACATGTATGTTAGGACTTCATGGCCCAGTAAATCCCTTCCAGTTCTAAAGGATCCATTTCCTTCAATGACCAACAGCCAGTGTCTCAATCACAAACTTAAGAAACTTCAATTTTAGGTATTTTGCATCAACTAGTAACTTTGCTAGAGAAGCCTGCTCTCCTTCCACTTAATAAGAGAGTATCACAGTCACGAGCTCCTTTGCTGTGAAACACACAGGAGATGAAATGTCAACAGGAGGATGGTCAGGGCAAGTGAAAATAATATAGAACACTCTACATGGCCCCTAGAAACAAAAAAACACATGTCCAAAGATTGTTGTCAAAGTACCAAGCCAAAGAGCTTCTTCAGGAACAGCCAAGATGTAGGGTAGCACGTTTCAAATATTTTTCTTCTTCTCCAAGCTTCAGAAACATAGTCACCAAAACATTACTAACAACTGTAAATTCCGATGGATCAAGTAGGAAGCAGCAGCAGAAGTGAACAGAAAGACCAGTATTTAATAGAAACYTAATGAGAAAACACTTAATTGGTCTAGAAATCAAAGAATAGCTTATATCTTCTTTATAACTTCTTCCCCCACTTCAACTTTTTATTTTTTACCCCAAGAAACATCTAATATCTTCACTTGGAAAATACCTGAAGCCTTACCAATTCATAATTTTTTAACAAAGGGTTTTGACTAACCTATACTCCCCACTTTGTTACATTTGAGTTCTAAGTACCCAAATGTGCCAAAACAGTGTCATAAAGAAAGAGCATGTCAGAATCAACACACTGATAATCTTACAAAAAATTGTGGACTAAGAGTACTTTAAATTTGAAACCATTAACCACCACCCTGCTTGGACGTGCTATTAAGTAGCACTGTACAACAAAACAGCCATCACAAATTTTTTGTGGAAACAGTCTCAAAGGACTATATATATATATATGTATTTTTTTTAAATATAGGACATGGCTGTCAAGTTCTAATAGAACGTTTTCCCAAACCGATGTATAATACAATGGTAGAAATGTGCCACTTCTCTAACTTTTACAGGCCAACATATGAAGACCTCCTTGAAAGCACAGGTATCTCAGCACAGCAGGGAGTTACCACTACCATTTAAAAAAGTATTTCAAACATCAGTAAACAGCACTTTTGTTCAACTTCTACTCATCTTCAAGACAGACAGCATCACCTATATTGCCCATCCTGCACGTATGCTGCTATTTTTCAGTAAACAAACCAGATGCTATTAAGTTATTTGAAGCAGAGCTTTAAAATGTAATTTTACATTAAAGCTACACTATAAACACTGTTGCTATAAACACTTTTGTATTTTAAATACTAAAGAGCACCAGTTTAAGTTTGGGGCATTATCAGAACACTTTACTTAGTTAGACACTTCTGTTTAGGATTTTTCAAAAGAAGCAATAGCATCTTAAAAATCTGAAACATAGCTGCAAGAACAAGATGATTGAGATGAAAACTACCTTCACCTTTCAGATAAGAGCAGAAGCCTTCCTARGCTTGACCACATCTGTTATGAAAGCCTAGAAGTGGAGCAAATTTGGCTTCAAGCTAAACTCTTAAAATAATGTAAACATATATATACACACACACACATATATGTTCTTACATACTTAAATAAATTCTGTTGCTTTCTGTGAAGACCTTCAAGTAAATGCCTTAAATAAAAAGGGATCAAGACGATAAACCCTTATCCTTCACAGAATTTCAGGACTTCTGGGTATTCTAAAGCACTTACATGGCCAGCTCAAGGAGACARGACAAGCTTCAGGACAGCAGATGAGGACTTTTTTTCAAGACCTATGCTTCTATTAGTCTTAATTTAAAATTTTACCCTCTCAATATTTGTTCCTTAAAACCTTGCTATTCCATCACAATACAATCAAGAGAGTCTTACGGGGGTAAAAAACCCAACCATCCACAACACTAACACCAAATGTACTGCAAAGCAGCACAAGAAGCCGTAGATTTCCCCCTTCCCGTGAATTTTAACGAGTGTAACGAGCAGCATTTCAGGCTCAGGCTTCCAGGCAAGCAGAAACACCCTTACAACGTAGCAAAATGCGCAGTGTCAGASCCAGCAGGCCAACGAGGGCGTGCAGGCAGCGGCTCCGCCAGGTGCACTCCCCCCACCAGCCTCGGTTTTCGCCTCGAATCCCAGCGCCGGGTTACTGCGGGAGGCCCCGGCTCGCCCCCGCCGCGCCGCCTGCTCAGCCCGGCGGCCCGCGGGGCACCCCCGGCCCCCTCGGCGGGATCCGCCATGGCGAGGGCCGCGCTCCCGCCCCGCCGCGGCTGGGGGCTGGGCGCTGGCGGCGGCTCAGCGTGGGGCAACCCGGGAAAGCGGCAGATACCGGCGGAGCCGCGCCAGAGCCCGGGCTTTAAAAARAAAAAAAAAAAAACAAACAACCCACCCCGGCCCTTGGCTCCGGGCTCGCAACAGGTGCCCGGCCGCCCCCGGGGAAAGGCGGCCCCGCGGCCCACAGGCCGCCTCGGCGGTTCAAACGCCGCGCCACGGCCGCCCGCTCCGGCGGAGGCTCGGCCCACCGCGCTGTGGCGGCTCCTCGGGCAGGCCCGGCCGCTTGCCGCAGCGCCGGCCTGCTGCCGCGCAGGCCGCGCTGCCCCCGCCCG
>JASVER010000041.1:2225343-2284407 GCA_030449065.1 Oceanodroma leucorhoa | reverse complement strand
CCCCGCGCCGCCCGCCCCGCCCGCGCGGCGCAGGCCTCGGCCAAGGATACTTGTTGCACGGCTCTCTGCGTGGTGGTGTCCGGGGACTGGGACTCCTTGAGCAGCTGTAGGATCTGCTGGAGGCCCTGCTCGTCGGGCTTCCACTCATACTCCATCTTGGCTTGCTGGAAAACACCAAACAGACGGTCGCAGTTAGCGGCGCGGCAGGGCCCAGGCCGGGGGAGGCGGAAAGGAAGGCAGGCCGGAGGGAGGGGGCACCGCGGCGCCCGGCCCGCTCTGGCTCTCGCCCCCGCAGCGCGCACCCCGCCAACCGCCCGCCCCGCCGCCGCCGGACGGACGACACCGACCTCCTCCCGGCGCCGCCCGCTGAGCTCTGCGCCCAGCAGACTGAGTCACGGCGAATTTGTAGTCCGGCCCGAAGAGCCGCCTCGCGTCCTCCTGGGTCCTAGCGCCGGGCACGCCTCGGCACGCCTCCGCCCGCCCGGGCCGCCTCGGGCCCGCCGGCGCCGCCGTCAGCCTTTTCCCGGTGCGTCCCACAGCGTCAGGAGCCTGGGGGCGACAAAACGCGGGCTCCTCAGTCCCGGCCGGCGGGAAACGGGGCACCTCCGCCACCCACCCCCGAACAGAGAGAAACCTCCCGCAGCCGCGACGGGCGAAGCGGCGCCCCGGCCCCCGCCCCGGGCCCGCCTCCTGGGGCAGCTGCGGCCGCGCACCGCAGCGCCTGGCAGCGGGCTGCGAGGCTGCCGCCCGCGCCGGAGCAGCGGGGCTGCGAAAGCAGACCCGGGAGTCAGGTACGTGGTACCTGCGTTGCCGTCTGTCTGGCTGTACTTCTGCGTGATTTGGTTGAGTGCTGAGGAGAGCTCAGGAGTTCTCAATCCCACGTGTAAAGAGGGAATAGGACCAGCTACGCAAGGGGGGCGAAGGCGGGGGGAAGACACTCAAACTGCTTTGAATACCTAGTGTATCTTATCCTTATATATATCCTTATCTTATATCCTCAAAATATATCAGGGGAGATCTCAGGTCAAAATTAGCAATTTAGATACATATATACATATGTATATATACGTATATATGTACATATGCATATGCATGTACATGTACATATGCATGACATACGTATTTTATATATATATAGCTATTTTTTATATATTATACATATGCTAATGGCCAAAATAAGAACACATGCTGCTTAAAACTGGTCTAAAATATGAAAATGAAAAACAGTAATTCCTTAGCTTTTCACGATCTTACTTTTAGTCACTGTGTTTGTAAGCATCTCGCCTGACTAGATGAAAACTAGTTTCGCTTTCTGCTRCAGTACAGGTAGAAGTGCCGCACATCACAGCCTTAACAACTGTTCAGAGGCATTGAGGACAGGGAATTCCTAATGGTGCGTCCCAGGTAATTTGCTGTGTGGCTCTTCATCTCACCTCCCCAACACTGACAGTCAGCTGTCAGGTCTCAGGTGTTAAGAAGTGTCCTGAGCCAACTTTGCTTCTATTACAGTAAGCCACTGTTCTTGATGAAGAACACAAAATTAGAACAGCACAGTCTTCAGCAAAACAGCAAAAGGAACCATCACAGGCAACAAGACAGGCAATGTACTTATAATATCTACACATCTGGATAATGAGGACAGAGAAAGAGGGTACTTGATGAATGAGGAAAGCATGCACACTGGAATAAGAAGCAGGAATCGGCTAAATAGCAAAGAAGTATGCAGCACAGCACAGCACACGATAGAACAAAACCAATGGAGAGCCTTATAGTAAGGGAATAAAAAAGGGAAGCTTATAAAAAAGGGAAGAAATGTGACATGTTTCTTAAGCTCTTCTATTTACGCAATTGCTGTAGTTATCACAGGGTTGTTTGGGAGACAGACTACTAAAGCAGCACACCTCTTGAGAGCTTATCGCACTGAAATGTCTACAAGGTGGAGTCAGTAAGGTAGGTGCGTAAAGGCGTGCCACCAGTTACTAGGAAAGGATGGGCACAAGGCTTATACAAGATTTTTGTGACCAGGGTGAATCTCCACTAGTTTTCTTCTAGTACAGGAAAGTTTCAAAACAAAGGATGTGGACCCAGGCCACTAAAACCGATGTTTGTGGCTCACACCGTATGGGCAAGAGAGCTCTCCATAGAGATCCTTGCACAGCTGGAGCAGATGAAAGCTGAAGTCTAATGAATCAAGGAAGTGCTAATTTGGGCCTCATTCCCCTAACTGCTGCCTTATCAGGAAGGCTGTAGAAACTTGATTATCTTTGAGACTTCTGTCCCACTGTCAAGTTTGCTTGAAATTGATTAGAGCTTCAGAAGTTCCTATTCAGAAATTATGACACAAGGATTACATTTGCCTAATTTTATCAGGAAACTAAGTGCACTAGACAAAAATAACATTAAATATGGGAAACAAGGAAGAGACCAGAAAGGAAGGCTGAGAGACAGAACAGGACAAAGCAGAAACACAAGCAGGCCATGGATCCATAACTAAGAAAAACATAGGTTTCCTCTCCATGAATGTGACCAGAATTACATCCTGGTAAGATCTTCCTGCAGTGGAAAGGAGAAAAAAAGGCCTACAAATTGGAGTATGAATTGGAGCCTCTATCATTAGTGGGGACATCTAAATGCTTTAGACGATCATCCTCCAAGAAAGGTTCCTCCTTAGGTTCCATACAGGATCTAYTGCCACTGGGAACTACTCAGCATATATAGAAATCAAAGCAGATACCTCATCTTGCTGGATACTTTCTATTCTTGATCATAGAATCATAGAATCATAAATCATTAAGGTTGGAAAAGACCTCTAAGATCATCAAGTCTAACTGTCAACCCAACACCACCATGCCCACTAAACCACGTCCCGAAGTGCCACATCCACATGTTTTTTGAACACCTCCAGTGTTGGTGACTCCACCACTTCCCTGGGCAGCCTGTTCCAGTGCCTGACTACCCTTTCGGTGAAGAAATTTCTCCTAATATCCAATCTAAACCTCCCCTGGTGCAACTTGAGGCCACTTCCTCTCGTCCTATCACTTGTTACTTGGGAGAAGAGACCGACACCCACCTTGCTACAGCCTCCTTTCAGGTACTTGTAGCGAGCAATAAAGTCTCCCCTCAGCCTCCTCTTCTCCAGGATAAACAACCCCAGTTCCCTCAGCCACTCCTCATAAGACCTGTTCTCCAGACCCTTCACCAGCACCTCAATGTCCTTCTTGTAGTGAGGGGCCCAAAACTGAACACAGCATTTGAGGTGCAGCCTCACCAGTGCCAAGCAGAGGGGCATGATCACCTCCCTACTCCTGCTGGCCACACTATTCCTGATACAGGCCAGGATGCCGTTGGCCTTCTTGGCCACCTGGGCACACTGCCGGCTCATGTTTAGCCGGCTGTCAACCAGCACCCCCAGGTCCTTTTCCGCCGGGCAGCTTTCCAGTCACTCTTCCCCAAGCCTGTAGCGTTGACTGGGGTTGTTGTGACCCAAGTGCAGGACCTGGCACTTGGCCTTGTGCAGTTGGCCTCGGCCCATCGGTCCAGCCTGTCCAGATCCCTCTGCAGAGCCTTCCTACCCTCAGGCAGATCAACACTCCCACCCAACTTGGTGTCATCTGCAAACTTACTGAGGGTGCACTCGATCCCCTCATCCAGATGATTGATAAAGATGTTAAACAGAGACAAAAACCTGTTAAGCTTTCAGTGATTTGGAAATCATCAGGAGTGGTTTGAATTCTACTTTGATAGGATGAAACACCGTTCTTATAATTCATTAAAAGTCCAGCTCACTGAACAAGTGGTAGACATAGTGCAAAACTGCAAAGATGTCTGCATTTAAAATACCTTTGATCAACTAATCTTTTGGACAAGGACACATTTGGATACATCATCTCTTCAAACTTGCTGTTATTTCATTTCCACAGCTAGAGATACCAAGTGGAAAGATACTGTGTTGCTCATGATTTGCCCCAATGTAATCACACATGCTAGCTATTAAAATGGCAGTACATGTTCTTAATGCTGGCAGTCATAAAACAATTTGAAACTGAATGGAGGACTGTTTGAGAAAATCATCACCTCCTGAATTTGTGACAGAAGATACTAGATCTGTCAGCTGAATTCTAAAATAGTAAAACCTGCCCCCCCCCCCCCTTTTTTTTTCCTCGAGGACACAAGCTTCTTTCTCCAAATTCTAGAGTACATTACTTAGCTCTCCTGTGTGAAGCATATGAACCTCTCTAATTGCCTAACATGAGAGGGATTTTTGAAGGCATGGGAAAAAAAGATTAACTACGGACTAAGAGGTGAAAGTGGAATGCTCTGCCCTGGGTAAGAAGCCCCACTCATTACTGTAACAGGCTAAATCTATTCCAAAGGAGTAAGTGGGTAGGCAAAGGCAAGGGTCATTCCTGAGGTCCAGAGTCTTATTTAAATCTCTACAAATTTCATGTCTGTAATTCAGCATGTGCTTTTTGCCAGCTTAAAAATCTTTCAAGCTAGATTAGTGTCAGGTGCATATGAACCCTACTCAGCTCCCTAATTAAGTATATAGTAAGGTTTCTTTCTCTTAGCTGTAGGAGGCAAAGCAGCTGATGTCTGCTGCAGGATTTTGGTTCAACTTAAGTTTCTGTAACTGATGWTTCAGGCTGCCCCAAGATGGAGATAAAACCAAAATGATACATAGCTTTTGAACCTGTTCCTCATTAATAGATCAGAACTGAGACTTTTGAAAATACCTGAGAAAAGTAGCAGATATAATTTAAAAATGAAGTTATGGCTGAAAAAAGCCACATCCATGGATGAGAATGATATAAGACTATGAGAAAAGAGATGCCGCCTCTGAAATTCTGGCATTTACTTCCATTCAGTTATGCACTCACCCTTGTCAACTAAAAGGGATTAGTAAAAACAAAGAAACAGATGTGAGATTCCTATCTCCACTTACTGCATGTTTGAGAATGTGGTCCTAGCCCCGGCAACCCTTGGGAGGAAAGTAATAGAATGAGAGACTCCATGGTACCTGTTCCTCTAACAACAGCTCGGTCGTGACAGACAGGGCCTTTGTGGGAGGCCTGGTGGTATAGGCATGTGGTAAACATCTCTTCTTTTTCCAGAATGTTCAGAGAAGAAGTAATCTCCTGCTCTGACAATAAGGAAGAAGTACACCACAGCAAATGCAAAGGAGAGTACACCTCACCATGGGGTAGTGCCAAATTTGGGGAAGTTCTTGGCCTTGAAAAGAGTGCATTGCTTCTTTAAAATTAAGTTATTCACAATTATTAGAAAAACTTAATCTAAGTAAGTGGTGATCTGTTTTTAAGCTAACTTTGAAAAACCTGCACCATGATGAACCAAATTACATCATCAGTTCTCTAACTGTGGTCACTACATACTTTAATAAACCAACGAATTTTAATGCAAAATATGTATAAATCACTTATATATCCCCCACAAAGCAGTTCACCAGTTCAAATGCTTTTTTGTACAACACTGTCTTAACAATCATAAACAATAATTATGCAGTAGAAACATCTTTGGTATATTTTACATTAAAATGTAAAAATTAGGAATCTCATTAAATAAGAAACAGAACATGTAAAGGTACTTAGGCCCTTTTGCTAGTAGAAAGACATAACAAATACAAGACAAATGGTATATTTATTTGCAAGTATGTTTTGATGCATTAATGAGATGAGAATGATCTATTGAGGAAAAGAAAAGCTACAAATGTAATGGAAAATTAAAACCAAATACACAAAATTAAACTTTTTGGCCTTCTGATTTAAATTGAAATTAGTTACTTTATACTGTTTAAATCAGACCACTGTCTTTTCACAGCATGCACCAGCACYAACTGTAAAGAAATGAGTACAAAGGATGTCTCAAAAAACTGAGGAGTCTCCTCCGATCAAAATGCATCAGGCATTATTAGGAATTCAGTATAGGGGTCATGGCAAAAATGATATTGGGAGCACTAGGAACTGATTAGTCAGGATTAGGTTTTATTTTTACTTCTTGGCAAAATCTTGCATCCAGAACACACAGAATTCAGAATCACATACCTTCCTCCCTGTTTTTTTCTGAATACTCAATGTGTATTAAAACATTCACACACAGAACATGCATCAAGACACGCAACTGTCAGTCACACTACCACCACCAGCTCTGTCACTGGTGGCAACACTGGTGCTTTGGTGATACTCGCAATACTGACAGCAATACTGTAGGCTAAACCATCATCACTGGTCATTGTAACAGAAAGCTAGTGTATTGTCCCCTGGATGGCTGATGAATTTCCTTACTGCAGTAAGTGGCTTATTTAAGGTCCTTAAGATGCTGTTGCCTCAAGGAAGTGACAGTATTTGGGTTTTCATTAGTCCCTGTGTGACTCCAGTGAGCTGGTATCTGTCCTGCATAGGGACTAAAGGGAGTCATATATGAATTGGTAGGGACACAAATGGAAGAAGACTTAAAAAGCTTCAGACAGAAACTGGAATTCAATCTTTTAACCTGTGASCCTGAGTACAGTTGTTTGGCCTTCTCTAATCTCTAATGTCAGGTAAATATTCGGAAATTACATCCTCCTGGAAAAGAGTGAGCAAATAACTACTGATCTGAAATGGAGCTCCCTCCAAAAGAGACAAAGCTGTGCATGTTATCATCAGTGAGGGGAATTAACTGCTCCGATCATACACATAAACAAAAGGAATGATGTCCTAACCACCTTAATCAAAGAAGCAAAACTCTTAAGGTAAACAAACAAATAGGACTTGTGTGATCTTACTGAGACCACTAAGGAATGACTGCAGACATTCCTTGTCTTTCAAGCCTCAGATGAAGAAGAGGGTAAAAAAGAATGAAGGGTAAAGGTAGAAATACAGACACCTCTCTACTACCCCCAAATTGTTCCTACAAATATATACACAGTGGAATTTGCAGACACATAAAAAACAATGTTTTTGCCTCCTCTGAATATCAGTATTCTTAGATGGCAAATAAGAGTTTAATTTATTGTTGTTTAATATAAAAACCAGTATGATCCAAGTGCTTCAACATTAACTCAGCAGTAATTATGTGAGACAAATATAAAAGAATAGAGAAATATATATATCTTTAGAAATTAAAACAGTATGAAAAGCTCCTTTAGAAAATTTCCAGTTTTCACCTGACCAGAACAATAAAACTCACTGGATAATCCAGTAAGGAAAACAGCATAATCTTAACAGTGAAGACTATTTCAATTAATAGATGCACACTGAATATCTAACACAAATGTTTCAATGGAAGAATGCTTCAACCTTCTCAGTTTAAGTATATTCAATCATATTCTAAATGATCTTGGATATGACATCTGAAGATGAGTTTTAAGAGAAGTCTTGGACTTTCAATTAAACAAGATATTCAAATTGCTACAGCTTGAAGCCAAGAGACATCACGGAAGAAAGCCTATATAGTTCTTCCACACAGATCTTCATGGCCCTTTCCAGCAACGGGTGTTAAGAGATCACTGAATAATTCCAGTAGACAGGTGGACTCACACTGTCTGGTTAAAAAAAGGCACAAATACAGAAAGTAATTAAAAAAGTAATGTATAATGGTACAACTCTTCCTGTATTCTCTCATTTCTACCCTTGTTTTTTGAAAAAGCATTCTCACAACTGTATCTGCAAGACCAGCTTTGAAGCAATGTTGAACCAGTATAAAGGAAAATGCAAGCAAGTCTGCATGCAAGCAATAGACCTAAGCTAAAGCTTGTGTGCTGAAGTGGCTACGTTACCGTTTCTACACAGATAGGGATTGTTGTTGTGTAGATGAATGATCAGGTAAAATTCCTTGGGGAGTTAATGCAGCCTTAGCCAAAAATTATAGACATTAAATGTGCTACCAGTTCCCTTAGCAATTATTTTACCTCTTTCTAGTTCAAATGCAGCATTTCATGCCAACAGAAGAAACATTAGAAACCAAAAATTAAATTAAAAGTACATTATACATTCAGGGTAGAAAAACCAGATACACTTAAGGAATCTGAACATGTAAAAATGTAATTTGATGAGGAATTTCACTGTCATTCTTACTTGAGTTGTGAGTTTTCAATATTTTAGGCATTTAAATATGATAATGTTGGTTTTGAAGGATATCAGAATGGCATTTGAATCAGAGATTAGCTGCTGTGATTAGTTGTTAGTCTAAATAGCTATATATGTAAAGTAATTCCCTTAAAATGCTACTAATAACAAAACCAATACAAGACAAATATTTCAAGGTTTTTAAAAGGTTTGTTTTTCTTTTTCCCTTGCCCAAAGGTACAGGAAATTTATTTAGTGGAGAAATTGTAATTTAAAAAAAATCAATTTAAGTTAAATGCACAGGTAATTGAATAACTTTAAGGCCATTTTAATACATTTTTAATAAAAACCTGTTGCAAATAGCTTCACCGACTCCACTAAATAAATTAACTGGCATTCTACATATCATCTTTGTCTTAAAATAATAATGTAACCACTACATGAAACGTAAAGCTATGAAGAGTTGAAACCCCAGTCACAAGTTAAACTGTCTATAGACAACAGAATAAATTAGTGTCTCAGTCCTATACATCAGTTCTTATATATTATCATGATGCAGAATCTGGGCTTTTTTTCCTGCTAGTGATTTTATGGTCTTCACTTTGGGGCTCAATTTACTCACCTGCAGCATGCTTTCTAATATGCTGCACTTAAAAAAAATAATGCAAAAGGCATTACAAGATACTTTCTGCTCTTTCTCACATTTTATGTGGAAATTCTCCTTTGGTGCAGTGTTCACAGATGTCTTAAGTCTGATAGTTCCCATTCTCCCTGTATCTGCCTATTGTAGAACATTTATCTTTTGTTTTGTAATTCAGTTGTAAGCCATATGCAGAAAAGACCCCTGTTGTGTTACACTTGCCTAACTGGAGGGGGTGCTGTGTTTTGGGTTTGGTAATGAAAGGAACGTTGATGGCCCATTGATGCTTCGGTTGTTGCTGGGTGGTTCTTGCACCAGGACTTTTCAGCCTCCCATGCTCTGCCAGGTGCAGGGGGAGCTGGGGGGGAGCACAAACAGGGCGGTTGACCCAGCTGGCCAAGGGGGTATTCTATACCATGTGACATCGTGCGCCGTATAAAACTGGGGTGTCTCGGGCGGGGGGGGGTGCTCTGGTGTTCGGGATACGTGAGTTCGTTCAGGACATGCAGTGGGTGAGCAGTTGCATTGTGCATCGCCTGCTTTGTACATTCTGTTACTGTTGTTGTTATCATTGTTATTATCACTGTTCTACTTTGTTCTATTTCCATTATTAAACTGTTTTTATCTCAACCCAGGGGTTTTCCTTCATGTGCCCTCCTGATTCTCTCCCCCATCCTACCGGAGCGGGGAGGGGGGTGAGCGAGCGGCTGCGTGGTGTTTAGTTGCTGGCTGGGGTTAAACCACGAGAAGCCTTAATTCTATGTGAAGCTCCTGGGCACTACTGTAACTCAAATATTAACTATAAAATATTATATTCAATTGCGAAAAGATTTGGGCTATTTTCTGCATGGCAGCCAATTTTTTCTTCTACTTTTTTGTTTTTTTTTTTTTTTTAATTTCTTTCAAATGACAATGTACTAGTTTTAAAATGGTGTCTCAAATACAATTAAAAAAATACATTTGTAAAACTTCATCCTACCATCAAGGCATACCAATACCAATAGTGTTAAAGTTGCTCAGCATAGATAAAACCAACAGCAAATGTAAATATTTTTTCAGTATTTCAAAATTTAACTTAAAAGTCTAACTGAGGAAAGCAGAGTTCAGTCCCAAACACACTTACGACTAAATTAGCGTAATCTTAAAGGACATCTGTATAATAAACTGTTTTCTCTAATACACACTTACTGAAAGTGCAGACAGGACAGCTAAACTTCACTCAAGTAAGAAGATACATTTGCTTGCCTTCATTCAGGTCTTCTTAGATGCAAGGCTGAAGTAATTAATCTATACAATACTGTCACAACAGTGTCATGAATTTTATTATCTTAAATTGACATCACCTTCTGGAGGACCCAAAGATTAAATTGCAATCAAAACAGTACACTATATGTGATCACTTTGTTGAATTTCCTCTGAACTTGAAGTATATCTTGTAAGCTCCACAGAATATGCTTTAAGGGATATTGCAGAGCTCAAAAGCACATACAATAGCACCTTTTCTAGATTTCCTTCTGACAGATGTAATGTTTTATCACAGATATCAAATTCTCCTATACTGGATAACTTTTGAAATTAATACCTCACCTCCTTATTTATCACTTTATCACCAGGTCTCTCAATTATAACACTTCCTTATGATTTCTGCTACTACCTCTGATAAAACAAGAGCATCAAGAAAACTGGATGAAAAATACAAATGTTATTTTCTATTATTGTTCTCCCTACCTGTAGAATTTTACATTAGAACTAAGTATTTCTAAGTATCATGTTTTATTTGTGGAAACAGCAACTCAGATTACCAATAACTCACAGGCCAACTTTTAAAATTTCTATCATAGTATAAGCCCTATTTTACGACCTCAGATAATTTAGGATAGTTACTTGTTTTCAAGGGTATACTTCTTGAAGCTTTGGAGCAAGAGTAAATGTGGTAAAGAATTTTTAAATCGTCCTTCTGTCCAATTAAATCTGCATTACTTCTGAATTTCGAAACATCCTGAAACACATTTATCCAAAGCAAGACCTAGAAGGAGATCCTCAAAAGGCAGCCTCCGCTATCTTTCTTTTTCTTTTTTTAAAAAGGGAGAGCCCCACCCCAGTGGAGCTGAGGTTATCGAAGCCTCACGATGATCCATTAACCCTATTACCGAGCATAAAAGAAAAAAAGCAAGGGCAGTAATCTCAATGACTGCTGGTTCTCAATCTCATGCGCTGACRTAAAAATCCGTGTTCTAAAAAGGGAAAATATTAAAGCATGCAGCTTCATATATTCTATTCATTTTTTTCTTACCTAAAAGAAACCTATCCCATCTTTCAAACACATTGTACTACAATTAATTAGAAAAAAAAAAGACTGAACTCTGTGGTGGTTACATGCAAGATTAACCTCTTTCTCATAGAATTCCCTTATCAGTATTCCTTATCAGTATTCCTTTTCCAACCCACAGTTTAAAAGACTGCAATCGGAAGTAGCAAACAAAACAAAGCATACCTTGAAATGTACACTGTAAATGAGGGAAACTGAATATTGCCAATTGTGCTTTATTTAATTTTTGTTTGCTATTTTGATTCTGTGCAATCACCGAGAAATTAAGAGAATCACTAGAACGGGCAGTGCCTAACCTAAAATATGCTTCCTTGCTAAACTGAAAGACATATTATCTTCATAAATTATAAAATATATTACAAGTACTCACTGGCTTAGAGAACCAATAGGGTTCTCTTCTGGGAGACCAGGGTATTCTCCAGAAGCAGAGAATTGTGTGAAATTATAGTGTGTTACCCAGTTTTTAGCGGAGAAACAGAGGAAGACTATAGAAAGTCTTCTACAGAGAGGATGAGGATTTTGGAAGGGAAGGCATCTGAAGTCATTTGGTAATGTGACTAAAAGACCAATTGGATTTTTACATATGAAAGGTTAAAAGATTTCAAGATAAGCAGATATCCAAAGATGTGATACACAAACACACACATACTTGCACTAGTGTATACGCTTCTGTGTTAAAGAGTACCATGAAACTACCATACACTTTTAATTTTCTTTCAACCAAGCATTTCCTCTCATCAGTTGGCCTACTTTAATTCCTTTTCCAAGGGGCTCCAAAAGCATCTCTGCTTCTGACTCCAGTGTTTTCAACCTAGTGTAGACTGGTTTCTCACACACAAGTGAAGAATGTAATTACATTACCTGTGTGTTCTTGTTAATGCAATTGGTTCCTGTTTGTTCAAAAGCTCCATTCAAACCTCATCTTGTTTGCTTTTAACTAATTCTTATAGGCCAGATCCAACAGCTGAAGCTTTCACCTCTTATGCCAACTCCACCTACTTACATTACACGTAATGGAGTACAGTGAAGTCACTCCTGATTTCCAGCCACGTAGCTCAGGGCTTGCCTGCACCAGAAAGTTAGACCAATCTAGCTTAAACTTGCCCATACATTAATTTGGAAAATCCTGTGCAAAACTATTTATTTTAATTTAAGGCTGGCTTATGCTTTTTCCCCCCCTGAGGAATTGACCCAAGCTCAACAGATATAAAACAGACTGAAATACAGGTATCTACTTGGATTTTTGCACCCATTCAGCCTATTTGGTATAAAAAGCAGACCTGTGCTTTTTAGTGTCTGATGAGAATTAGACTCTCACCTCTCCACACTTGTCTGCTACTGACTTTCCTTGTTTCTCTGTAAAAGAGGTGGCCAAACTGTAGCGCACATGCCACTCATATCTGCTTCCATGATATGTTCAATACTGAACTGAGCCACAGCTCCTGGGTCTCACTGCTCTTACACAGGCAGCACAGTAACTGCCTCCAGGTCCTCTAAATTCTGTGTAAAAACTGTTAGGAACTACTGCAGCCACCGCCTGCATTCAACAATAATGAATAGCTCTGCTGCCCCCAGGCAGACCTGCACTTCTGTTTCACGTTACAGGAAGAAGACCAAGACATGGTGAAGTAGGAAGAACAGGATTAGGGAGATAGCATGCACACAGGGGAAGCCAAGGTTCCACTCTGTCTTTGCTGGAAGTGAAAGTTCATGATTTGGGTGTGTGCAGGAGAAACGAAGCTGGTGAAGGGTCTGGAGCACAAGTCTTATGAGGAGCGGCTGAGGGAGCTGGGGTTGTTTGGTCTGGAGAAGAGGAGGCTGAGGGGAGACCTTATTGCTCGCTACAACTACCTGAAAGGAGGCTGTAGCGAGGTGGGTGTCGGTCTCTTCTCCCAAGTAACAAGTGATAGGACAAGAGGAAATGGCCTCAAGTTGCACCAGGGGAGGTTTAGATTGGACATTAGGAAAAATTTCTTTACCGAAAGAGTGGTCTGGCATTGGAATGGACTGCCTAGGGAAGTGATGGAGTCACTATCCCTGGAGGTATTTAAAAGACGTGTAGAAGTGGCACTTCGGGACATGGTTTAGTGGGCATGGTGGTGTTGGGTCGACGGTTGGACATGATGATCTTAGAGGTCCTTTCCAACCTTAATGAATGTATGATTCTATGAAGTCTGAAATCAGCATAAACTTCCGTGGGTGCATGAATGCATAGGGAAGGTTAAGTGTGAGCATTGGACTGCAATTCTAGCTTGGAAGATGGGAAAATGCAGCAGGAAAGCTGGGAGAAGAGCCACAGATGAGGCTCTGGTTTTGCATGGTTAGAAAAGCATGTGACCCTGGATGCCAGAAGTTAATATATCCACTAACTAGGTTTGGGAACCCCTGGTCTGTGCTATCTCACCATCATTTCTGCAAGTGTGTCCTTTTTGGGTTCTGACACAGTAAGTTTTCTTGCACCTTTGTACCTACTCACCTACTATTTTCTGTTCTCTGCCAAAAACATTTTGTCTTGCCTTTCCCTCCRCTTTTATATTTAGCATTTATCTACTATTTAAATTAATGCACTTAATGGCAGGCTCATCATAAGCAGCACATTTTGAATGTTCAAAGGTATCTCACAATGGCTTCTAGAAAATGCTCTACAAAGTTAAATTATTTAATAGGAGAATAATTTAAGAGTAACTTCCTATTCTACACTCAAGGTTTAAAAACCAAAAGTTTTCATTAAACACAAATTTGATTTTATTCCTTATTCCAGATTTGATTCACATACACACACACACATATATATACAAACTCAAAATTTCAAAAGCATTCAGTTTACAGGAAATTAACAGGGAATTTTTTTAATTGTTTAAATTTCACTCTCGAGTCTGGTTTGCAAAGGAAAACCTTCTAGAGGCTAGAAGTCACATTTGGAAGTTTATTTCATAATATATCATTAAAAGATGCCATACTCCATGTCATCCATGTGTACACGCATAAACAGATTATTATGTACACTGTTTTACCATGTATATGATAGATCACATACAGAAACCCAACAACACTGGGTCTACACAAGTATATATCTATCAGTGAGAGATTTTAAAAAATAAAATTTCAGTATGAATTGCATACTCTACCTATATCAATATCTTTATGTATATGAATATATAATAATATATTCGTATATATAATAAATAATATTTTATTGTGTATATCTGAAATCCTTCAATATATGTAGAAAACCTACCCAAACTATCCAAATCAATACTATAAGACATACTACTGTTACATGTATTTAAATGTTCATAGAATCTGGAAAGGTATTAACTGGTAAATTAATTTCTGTGGTCAAAACTAATCGAAGTTGCAACATAATTAAGGCACGAAAATAACGGAAAACCAGTCCTACCCTTTCAAAAACAAAGCAAAGAAAAAATCCTCCCCCTGTTGCATGTCACTGGCACAACTTCATTGACAATAATGCATTGATCAGTGCGTACCAACTTGGTAAAGCTGTGGTACAAATTTTTTCATGACAGTGACAACAACACTGGGTCTACAAAAGGAGATCTCTACTAATGAGACATTTCAAAGATAAAATCTCAGTCTTGATTTCAGCCCCGATCTTCAAACTGTACAGATTGTTAATATCAGCTTCGATGAAGGAGGATTACACTTGGCCTTCTGCCAACCTCCTTTGTAGCCATAGCATCTTGGTGTGCCTGAAGCAGGAACAGGAAGGAAACTTGATTGAATTATACTCTACTCCAGCTCTGCCAGTCTGCTGGACAGCTCTGTGCATACCCATCACATGATTATAAGGTAGCTCCGTCCCTGGGGTTGCCATCATGAATCTAAAATTAAGCACACATATCTGCGTTCTCTTGAATATCCAAGGACTCCTACACTGGATTCTAAATAAATATAATAGAAAAGTATGTCAGATAATCCAATGAAAGCCTACATTCATAAACCCATCATTAATGTTGCTTTCACCTTCCTGTCACAAGGCATGCTTAGCTGAATTTAGCAGCTGTGCTTACATCTGCATCAATTTCTGAAGTCACTGAAATGTGTGTCACTGCCTGTACCCAATGGTAAACATGGTCCTTAGTCAATATTAATTCTAACCAGAGCCTTCCTCCTTTTTAACCCTGTTTTTGCAGGATCATAATTATCCTCTTGTATTACACTGCTTTGAGTATAAGCTAGCTAGTTTTGAAGAAATGCATTCTAAAGTAATTCTGATCATATAGAAACCGTTCTTCCCAGTTGTAGGCACCTTTCCTCCATCCTCCCACATATAACTCAAAAATAACTACAGTTCACACAGCAGATGCAGAATGAGGACTTTTTAGAAACAGACCATGTATTGCCATTTTTAAACATAGCTGAGACTCTGGATTAGTAATATGGGCTCAGTTTCCAATTCTACCAAAGGCTCCTTATATGATCTTGAGCATGTGATTATTTTTTCTATTCAATTAGTCATGTACTTAATGAGCGTTGCAAGGATTGAACAACATCTGTGAAGTATTCAAATACCACATTAAGGACTAAAACATGCAAGAAGGCAAGCAAACAAGTTATGAAGCTGCAGTGGCCGGAATACATCGCAGAACAAACCTCACTGTAGGAGGATCTCTCAAGTCCTGAGCAGAAATTCAAGTGAGAAGAATTATACCCTTCACAGGAAGGAGATAAATATCTCACAGACTAATCAAGCCATTTATACCAACCCAAAAAGCGTTCCTGCCCTTTGTACAGTCACTCCACAAAAGCTTTACAAGTTCCACTGGCTACTTCCACCAAGTGCCTAAATTAACAATCTCCCTAAGCAAACAGAAGTACAAGACAACCACGAGATTTCTCTCCTCTCTAATATTTCGTAGGGGGAAAAAAAAAAAAAATCCCACCTAGCCAAATCTGTACAGCAGGGACCCCACGCACTCCAGAAAACAAGGCTGGAAACACGGCCACGTTCCTATATCCCGAGGCGACTTTCACTTTCCGCCTCTCTGCAATGCCAGAGTTTGCGGCCCGGCTGCGCAGACGGCACCAGCCGTAGCACCRGCAGGATCCGGGGGGTGGAGGGGTATGTGTGCCCGTCCCTCAGGCCCCGGCCGCCCCTTAGGCCGCCACCGTCACCCGTCCCGTCCCGTCCCGTCCCGCCCCGCCCCGCCACCATCCATCCATCCATCCATCCACCGGCACGAGGCGGCAGAGGCCGCAGCGACGGCGGGAGGGGAAGGGGCAGCCCATGGCTGGGCCCCACAGCTCCCCTCCCAGCGGCGGCGCGGAGGCCCCCCGACACCGGCCGGGCCCGCGGCGGCGGGGGGCCCCGGCGGCGGAGGCCGCCCCGGCCCGGCCCCCTGCTCGCGGGCAGGCTACGGCTGCCGGGGATGGGACTTCCCGTCCCAGCCCGCCCCTCGCAGCCCGGACACCTACCCACACCATCCCAGAGCCCGGCGGCAGGGGAGTGGCGAGGGAGCGGCCCGTCCTCTCCCGCCGCAGCTCCGCGCCCGAGCCCGCTCCGACCCCTGAAATGGCTGAACAAAGGGAACCTCGCTCCGCCGCCACCGCCCCTCCGATTGGCCAGGGGGCGGCCAGGGGGCGGCCGGGGGGCGGGGCTCGGCACGCGAGGGAGGGCGGGGGCGCCACTAGCCCGTCACCCTGGCAACGGCGGCCTCGTCTGGTGCCCGTGGCCGCGGGTCTGACGGAGACGGCAGTGAAATGGCCGCCCGGCCCCACCCAGCCTCTCGGCACCGGCCCCGGCCCCTGCCCTCGGGCTGTCCCGGGCTTGCAGGCAGAGGGATGCTTCTCCCTGCTGGCTGCCGGCTCCCGCGCGGCTATCCGCCGCAGAGGTATGCGCGCGGGCTTCGTGCCCAGGCACTGCCTCCCGCAGTGACCCCCCCTGGGGACGGGGGGACATTTGCCCTCCTCAGATGCACCCTCCTTCGCGACCTGCCACCACCTCCCTCAAAGAGGCCCACGTGCGCCGGACCACCAGTCCCTCGGGCAGCACCTGCCCCCCCACAGGGAGCTCTCTTCCCTCCTCAGCAGTACCTGTCCCTCTGAGCCACCGGCGCAAATGGGCTCCTCACAGGCTCGCTTCCCTCTGGGCCCCGCCAGGCTCCCCAGGCCGGCCTCCTCTCCCCACACCCCCAACACCCCCCACACCAGCATTAGCAGAGCAGTGCAGGGGCTCCACAGGAGGTGGCTGACACACGTGTCAAAAATCATAAAAATGAAAAATGAGGCTAACGACTAGGCAGCAAAGGTACAGCACCCTGGATTTCATCTTGAATAGGCAATGCAAGTGCATAACCAGGGTCTTCCCAGACTTCTCTGGCAGTGAATGGATTGAGGGCAGCCCTGCGGAGAAGGACTTGGGGGTACTGGTGGATGAAAAGCTGGACGTGAGCCAGCAATGTGCGCTCACAGCCCAAAAGGCCAACCATATCCTGGGCCGCATCAAAAGAAGCGTGGCCAGCAGGTCGAGGGAGGTGATTCTGCCCCTCTACTCCRCTCTGGTGAGACCCCATCTGCAGTACTGCGTCCAGCTCTGGAGTCCTCCCTCAGCACAGGAAAGACATGGACCTGTTGGAGTGGATCCAGAGGAGGGACACAAAAATGATGAGAGGGTTGGAACACCTCTCCTATGGAGAGAGGCTGAGAGAGTTGGGGTTGTTCAGCCTGGAGAAGAGAAGGCTCTGGGGAGATCTTATTGTGGCCTTTCAATACTTAAAGGGGCTTGTAAGAAAGATGGAGAAAGACTTCTTCCCAGGGTCTGTACTGAGAGAACAAGGGACAATGGTTTTAAATTGAAAGAAGGTAGGTTTAGGTTGGATATAAGGAAGAAATTTTTTACGGTGAGTGTGGAACAGGCTGCCCAGAGAAGTTGTGGATGCCCCACCACTGCAAGTGTTTAAGGTCAGGTTGGACAGAGCTTTGAGCAACCAGATCTAGTGGAAGACATCCTTGCCCACGGCAGGGGGGTAGACTAGTGATCTTTGAAGATCCCTTCCAACCCAAACCATTCTGTGGTTCTATGATTCTATTACTTGTGTGGCCAGCTGTCATGGCAAGAAGACCACTGCACATTGTCCTGGTTCCGGCTGGGACAGAGTTAACTTTCTTCCCAGTAGCTGGAGGGGGTGCTGTGTTTTGGGTTTGGTAATGAAAGGAACGTTGATGGCCCATTGATGCTTTGGTTGTTGCTGGGTGGTTCTTGCACCAGGACTTTTCAGCCTCCCATGCTCTGCCAGGTGCAGGGGGAGCATAGCTGGGATGGTTGACCCAGCTGGCCAATGGGGTATTCTATACCATGTGACATCATGCTCAGTATAAAACTGGTGGGTGTGGGGGGGGGGGTCTGGGAGTTCGTCTCACACGTTTCATTCGGGACGCGCGGTGGGTGAGCAGTTGCATTGTGCATTGCCTGCTTTGTATATTCTGTTATTGTTGTTGTTATCATTGCTATTATCACTGTTTTACTTTGTTTTATTTCCATTATTAAACCGTTTCTATCTCAACCCGGGGGTTTTCCTCCATGTGCCCTCCCGATTCTCTCCCCCATCCTACCGGAGTGGGGGGGTGAGCGAGCGGCTGCGTGGTGTTTAGTTGCTGGCTGGGGTTAAACCATGACACACATACATTCATGGCTGTGGGTACCCCAACAAGTTACAGCGGCGATCTCTACTTGCACTGCAATCCTATCTCCTTGGCTGCAAGCACTAGGTACTTTTTTATTAAACGATGAAAGCTAAACATTTTCACCCAATTTGTAAAGCTTAAAGAGCATTTAGAAAAGCATGGTCTTGAGACAAACTCAGAGTTAGTAACTTTGCTTATGGTCCCCTTATGAGTCTCCTGCTCCTGGGGACACATGGTCTTCTTTCCTCATCCAGACAATCCTCTCTGTCTACCTCTTAGACATGCACATACCCCTCCCACCCGCCTGCATACTACCATGATTTCACAACAACCAAAATCCCTTGACAGTGTCTTCCATAAAAAGAGCTCCTTTCCCAGCCACTTGTCTAAGTCAGAATTGTAACATCGCTGTGTTATGTCAGCTCTAGCATTGTGCCACTTCCACTTCTACTACATTGTGCTACTTCCACTTTTTAAAAAGTTTTAGTATCTTTTAAAGGTCATTTTCTAATCTCCATTGTTGCAGAGGAAAACTTGGAAACACAACTGAGCTGAACACCAGAAGTTTATATCCATAATAAGACCATCATCTATTATTCCAACACTTATGCCAAATTGATGATTTTCATGGGACCTGTCTGGTGATCTTGCAAGTACTAACACTTCAGTAGTATGTCTAGATCTGCTTGTGCTGAAAGATCTATATGTGCACATTCAAATGGCTGCTTCCCCCTATAAAAAGCCCTACCCACACAGTCCAATTAAATACCTGCTATTTTTCTCAAGTATTATTTTACTGCATAATGTTCAGAGCAGATTGTATTGTAGTTATAAACTGTATTTAGTTACACTACACTGAGTTATAGCTTAATACTTATACCTGCAACAATCACTGTATATCAACAATCTCACAATAAAACCCAAACTCTCAGCTAATGTGAAAGTAGGTATGTGGGGCTATGTCTTCCAGTTCAGCCTTCCCAAGTACAGAGATAAAATTCCTATAGCTTACTGCCAGCTCTGGGGATCTACATGCCAGCCACAGCTACAGCAGGCAAGATGCCGTAGTGCTGGGTTGCAAATGTGTTAGTTGYAGTTGCTCTGGCTGGGAAAAAGGACATAAGAGCCAAATTCTTGAGTGTCATATTGAAAACATGAAACTTGACAGGTCAGAGTAAAAGCTGCTGGTAGAAATTGCTAAAATTGTTTAATAATACTTTATTATATTGAAAGAAACAGAACAAATATTCTGATCAAAAAGASGTTAAACAGTACAGCAATAAAAATGCATTTACAATCTATTTGCACAGTATAAACTTTATGCTTTATATGGTGATGTGTGGCCAACATTTACAAGGTGTGCATTTACGTAAGCGAAATGGGCCCATTTAACTTTTTACTTTTTACATTTAAAGCACAAAAACCAAGTTAGAAGATCTAAATAGACACTACAAATGCAGCAGCTACTTCAAATCCAGGGAACTACAGCTTTCACGCTTCTGTAGTTCATTCACAAAAGATACCTATCTGAATTTCCTATAGGATTAGTCGAATCCTGGCCTCCTGACACGATGCTATGTGATTCTGATGTCTGCCTGGATGCCCAGTCCTCTGCTATTCTTTTCCTAGGAGTTTTCAACCTCTTGGTCAGCCGCAGTCAAATCTGACTGACAGGTAGAGGTCTCCAAAAGATAACGAAGTTTAGGTCTTGTGACAGACAGCAGGGAACCTGGTAGAGGAGAGAGACTGTACTGATGAGGTGTTGAAAGGGGTAGAAGGAAGGCGTTCTGCCTGTTTGATATCCTGCCAGTTTATCAGTACTACTCCATCCGACACAAGTAATTTGAAACAAGACTCATAATACTGTTTCTGGCCCTGCTGTCAGTCCAAAGATGTGGGTAGGAGCTCGTGGTAACACAGAGGGTTTAGTGGGTATGGGAGAGAACTAGAAATACTCAAGTTCTGGTGCATATCCTGGTTCCTACTATAGGTATTTTAAACCAGTTCATAGTACAAGAAAGCTACAAAAGTGGCATAATCAACCACTCAAGTATTCCTGCTAAAAATGACAGGGAAGCCAGTGTGGYCACATTGCCCTTGTACTTCACAGTCTCCAATTGCAGAACAGCCTTTTTGGTGGCTATCACAATTAAATGATTGAGGCCTGGTGTGTCCTTTCATTGGCTAGAGACCAAGGGATGGAAGAATGAAAGATGAGAGATACCTTTGCCTGACTTTAACCAGATTTAAGGTAAACACAGAGTACTAACTTCCTGACAAGTTTCTTAGGATTTCTGTGTTTTAATAAAATGAAATATTATAAGCAAGCAATACGTTTTCAGAAGCAGTTAGCTAGGCTCCATTGAAATACATCTTCAGACTTGATGTACCAGGCTGCTGTACCTAAACAAGGCCAATAAAACTATATGTTATATTTCCTTTTTGCTCTAATGATAGACAGCAGCACAATATGTTTAAATAACTTCTGCTTTCCACACATGTTCAACATCAACTGAAGGGGTCCATCAAAGCCATCTTCCGCACAAAGGAAAGTTCTTCCCTGGTGGTCCATTTTAGATGGTGCGGATGTTCTATCAAGAATGCGTGAAGGAAATGGGTTACTGAAAAATGAACTTAGTCTTCATGTTCATTCGGAACATACAGGCACTGCAGCCTGTTGTGATGGTGAGTTACCTGGGTACTAAACACAACCTAGCCATAGCAAACCTAACACTTAGCAAACCATGAGCTAATTTACCTGTTTTCTCAGCAGAATAAGTTTGCCTGAGAAAGCCAAAGTTCCATGCTAGACAATTCCTAAGTTTATTTGGAACCAGCTTAACCATCTCTACATTGCACTAGATGGTGCATTGTACAGACATGCATTTCATTTTCCTTTTGATCAAAGGTTGCAATTCTTTCTGTGTGACTGAAGATCTCTTTTTTTTAGGAGCAGATTTAGTTATTTTCACTATTGTTTGTTATCCTCATCAATTGCCTTTTAAGCATCTGGTTTTCCTTGGCAGGATCAAGTAGTGGAAGTAAGTCATCTGGGTGCAAGAACAGTTTTCTTAGTCATAAGGGAAGCTATGCAGTTCCCATGCAAATTTGCTCTCTAGCTTACAAAGAATCACTTAACTGAATTTTTGGTTTGTTGAACAGAGAAATAGGAAAGAACCTGAGGTGTTCTGTGGATGGTGATAATGTGTCCTGTGATTGCTCCAATGTTTTGTCCACTATTTGTAAGTAAGTGTAAAGTTATGATTGAATAAAACCTTGAAATTAATGTAAAGATGTTGTGATATTTGCCTGAGTTTGCAAATTTCAAAACAACAGGTGGAAGAGGTGTTACTGTCCAATTTATATAAGTGAGGTGTCAACTTGGATGGTCATGGACCATATTTAAATGTTAATATTACTGTTTTATTGACCATCAAAGTCAGGGGAAAACCAAAATTGCAATTCTCCATCATCTAGTAGCTGGGATGTTTATTCTTGCTTAATGTTGGTGGATATGTCAGAGTACTAGCAGTTATTGTGTTCCTTAGACAAGAAATAACTGAGATGAAGAAACCTAGCAAAAAATGAGAAATCTGACAGAAAACTGCTGTCCTGAAAAGGCAGAACAAGGTGCAAATGGAAGTATTTCATTAATACACTGTTTTTAAGTCAATAAGAAGAATAAGACAGATGGATGGGTGGATGGACAGAAGGAAGGAAGATTTAAGTAGTTAATGAAATATATATTTGTGTACAGTTAATTACTCTAGTAAAATATGGCAGGATTTTTTCAACAATAAGCAGTTTATATCTTTTGGAAGCATTGTATATGAGAACAAAGTAAGATGAATAACTTGGCAAAGACCTGGTCACTAACTGTGAGAAATACATGATTAACTGGGGGTGCTGCTCAGACAGAAATATCACAGATTAATTAATTAATTAATTTCATAGACAAAATTAATTAATTTCTTAGACAAAATTTTCCATTGACCTTCAGTATGTGCAAAATTACTAACTTAACTAGTTCCTGATCTACAAGAATATGAAAATATCACTCCTATTTTGCCTATCCGAAGAGTATTTCTTTTTAGTGAAGTTCATGAACTGTCTCTGTTAAGGTAGGGACTGAAAGAACTCACTGTTAACAGAAGTAACATATGAACTTCTTATATTTAGGTCACTGCTTGTGACAATTTGATCCACGTTTTTCTAAGCTAAATATTTTTTTTCAACTACGTACAGGCAAGATGGTGTTTAGTGTTAGCTGTTGAGATCTATCTCAAGTTAGTTTCTATTTCGTGTCACTACAAAGGAATAAGCTGCCTTCCTAAAGGTTTTGTTTCACAATTGAAGATAAATTTAGCAGTAGCAACTAAAGCTGTTATTGCCTGAAGCAATCTACACCAGCTATTTCTCTGAGATTAGTCATAGGATGCCAAGTACATTTTAAGTGGAATTTAAAATATAAATGCTCTGTAGTAAAGGTAAAAGTGTATTTACTATGATGTGTTTAAACTAAACCAAACAAAATATATGCTTTAAGGATATAGTTGCACAGGGCAGRCTGAAGAACAGAAAGGTTAAATGCTAGTATGTTAAACAAATGAATAGGTAAAATGTGTGAAGCAGGCCATCAACATGTAAACCAAGGCTGGTGGCAGTTGCAGACGTAATAAACAAATTAATTATCTGTCCAGGTACTGTTTTTAACAGAAAATCCTTCATGAATACTTTCTGTCATCTTCATGTTGTTCTTGGTTGGCCAAGTAAGTTCTTTCAATAGAACACTGGATCCTGTTTGATTCCTGTTTCATAAAGTTACTGGTTGTCCATCTGGAAACAGTAGGAATTCATAGACAGAAGAAATCTCTGGAGGTCACCTGGAGGAGTTGAATGAGCTGCACTGAGAATGTCATCTGTTGCCACTAGCACTGTGTTTTACAAAAGTTTCCAACTCCTTTCGTGAGTGGAAAAGTGATAGTAGTAGAACCAGCAGAAAAGATGTAAGTGCCTACCAGGCAAAGATTTATTATGTGGGGATGACAAAATTTACAAAGAATGGGGCAGAGACACCRGATAGACCACTTACTTCTGTCTTTACAGTGAGTGAAGGCAACAGCAGTTAAGAAGTGCTGAAAGCCCCTCTTCTTTTCAGGAGCAGTGCTGGTGACTACCTTAACCGACTGTGAAGGTCTGTATGTGGGTTATCTCCCAGATAGTGGTGCTGGAGGAGGTCAAAAGAAAAGAAATACTATGAGAGGTAAGAGACTGGCTAACTTGAGAAAGATAAAAAAAAAACTTTGTGGAGGAGAACTAGAGAAAGAAAAGTTACTAGAAGAAAGAGAAGTGTTATGAAGGAGAGAAAAAGATAGTGAGGATGTCAGGTAGATATCCAAGATATGTAAGCAGTGGAGTTGGGAATAAAAAGGACTCAGACAAAGGGAAGAGAAGGAGGATTGCCAGCCTTCCCCTCCTCCTTTTAATTTACTTAGTTCTTTCTTAGCATAAAGTGTTGTATAACTTACTTTGTCGCTCCTTGATTTAAGTTTTTATAAATTGCTATATCCTAAAGGACCACCTTCCAAATGGTGRCGTGTGGAGTGTACATGGTGAAGCTGTCTTGGCCCTGAAGAAGCAGCCTGGGTGTTGTTGCATGGTGCTCCTGGGACCGGTGTGCTGCAGAGCTGGCTGCAATGCCGATGCAGGGTCCTGCCTGCCTGGTGAGCCTGGCTGGGTGAGAGTCCTGCCATCACCAGCAGTACAGCTGCAGGGCAAAGGAGAGGTGGTGACAGGTATGGGAGGCTGAGCAAGCGCTCTGTGGAATACCGCTAATTTTTCAAAGAGTGTCTTCGGCTAAAAAGACTTTGGGAAAAGCTGGCCTAGGAATCACAGAGGTTATTATTGGTTTGTGTGATAGCTGGAAGTCCCATGCACAAACAATGCACTGTGTGGGGTATGGAGTGATTACCAAACGCTTTAAAAAGTGATCATGAGTAGTTTCAATGGTCTGGATACAAGGGAGACCCGAGGACACACCTGTATGTGCCCCAAAATGTTCTGATAAAAATACATATTTCCCAAATAGTATAATAACTTTATTTATTTCTCACAACTCTGCTCAAAGACATGGCATTGAATCCTCAGCTAGTGAATGAAAAACCACCAAACTCTACCTGTAATCAGGTGGGCTAGATTTGTGCTAGCTTTGACACAGCTGTGATTTCTGTGTGYCCTCTTATACAGTATGCTTAAGAAGAAATATGATTACTGATCCATTAGGATACACGGTCCCAGAGTGCTCAGCCATGATGACATAAAAATAGAGAAATTGATTGCTTGCATTCCAGCAAGTCATATTTGTAAATAACTTAATACTAAAACCCAAAATGATGACAGGACAAATGTAAATTGCATGAAGTATAAGAACTATACTATGAAACATCTCAGTATTACAAAAAAGGTTAGGTTGTTTTGCTCTCTGTTTTAAATTGTTTGTTATGCTTACAGATATACAGAAGAAATTGTATGTGTTTCTCAATTACAGCTTACAATATATTACAATATCCAAGTCATATCCAGGTCTAGATAGCCAGAAAAGTTGTGTAGTAAATATAAAATTATGACATCGTCCCTAACTAACTCTGGCTTCATTGAAAGCATTGGCAGCATTCCCACATTTTATGTGGTGCTAGAATTTCACTCATTGCCCAATGGAGACCAAAAGGCCAAAGAGCTGGATTTCTCAAGGGCACCAACTTTTTAAATATGGGAATATCCACTTAGATATAATCATGAGCTCAAATATTTAGTAAAATGCTTATGTTTAATGCAAAAATATTCCAAAGGAATTCTTGGTGATTACAGTACTGCTGTGACAACTACCTTTGAAAAAATCTAATAGCACCCCTTGAGCAAGGGCATCATCATTATAATTTAAAAAGCATCACTCTTTTTTTCTCCCCAATAAAAATGGCTGTTGAAACAATGAATTCAAAGCTGATTTAAAAAATAAGATAGAATGATGAACATGTTAGGCATGAGAGAAAAAATTACTCTGCCTCCCTAACCCCCCAAAAGAAAGAATGAGTAATTGGACTTGTATTTACTTAGATATAGGAAATTTGTCAAAGGACAAAGATCCCTGGAAAGTGTTCCAGTAAAAGCTGTAAACATTCTTGCTAAGGAAATAGACATTAACTGGCCTTTCCTAGACAAAATATGATAACCCTGAAAAAAACCTCTAAGTTCTAAACAGACATTAACTGAGCTAAATTAATTTACAGTATTCGATGCATTAAGTTTGGTTGAATGGCGGCAGAGCTCTTGCTTTGACATGTATTTCTTCATGATCCCCTGAGGCATTCTCACTGCTGGCCAGAATCATCCTGGAGATTACTGAAGCCATGTATTGCACAACCTTTCTTATGCTCACTGTTGCATTTAAAAGCAATAATAATTTGTGACAATTTGTGACCAAATTGTGTCTGATCTGATTGCAGATATAAAAGGAGGGGTGGAGACTACACGATGTCCTTTTATTCCTTTTGCGTATCTTTGGGCATGGAATATTGTTAGTTCTCACCTCCATCTCAAAGGTGGAGGAGTGGGGAGGACATGGCAGCCATGRTCCTCTCCCTTCTGCCTCTGCCAGCCTGGACATTGGAAAGGATACTTCCAGGAAGGGACACAGAGGCTCTCAGAGAGGTACTTCGTACTGCACCAGGCACGCTTCCTTGGAGATGTGGGAGCTGAGAAAAGGAATGTGCCCCATAAGGGATGAAAGTCAGCTGTTGATATCTTTCAATCTTAGCAGCGCTGTGTTGTTAGATAATGTTTTCATTTACAAAGAGAAAGTCTATATGCTTAATCTATTTTTATACAGAGTCTGTGGCTCTCTTTCATTGGCCTACAATAAAAGGCTCCCATGATCCTCACCCAGTGCTATTTTCTAGTGTTAGTTGTTGAAAGGAAAACCAAACAGCCACAGTGTGCAACATTTTATAATTCTGAATTTTTTTCTGTTAAARAATTAATATAAGCATGAAATACAGAAACCAACATTTCTAGTTTGAATTCTGTCAAGGCTGTGAAACCCTATTTCTCTTCTCCAAGTTCTTAACAGGTAGTCTCCAGTCCCAAGAGGTTCTACATGGAGAAATTCTTTAAGTGCCACATGCTCTGTCATATTCAGATTGTGTATTTAGTTTATATTTAGCTCCTTTTGTCATAAAGGGACAACAGATTACTTTGGACTTGTAATAATTTTGCAGACCTTAGACTCTGTATAAATTTCACGTCATTACTGGAAACTCTTTCCCACAGCCTTTTGAACTGACGGACTTCTGCCAACCCTCACATTTTCTTGCAGCCTTTTTTTGCACAGTTTAACATTAAATTTTGAAATGCCACCTTTTGGTTTTTGCTGGATTATATTGCTCCCTGTATGTCTATGACCAATTATCATGACCACATGGATCATCAAGGGTTTCAGTTTGGAAATCATTTCCCTAGGCAGCAGCTAGTAGCAGAGCTCGACAGCCAACACATCTATTCCATAAGAAATACCGCGTGCTAGTGAATCTATTTGTTTCCCAAATCTGCACAGGGAGGTTAGCATCCTTTCTCCCTGTCATCTTTAAATAACATTTATATTCATCAAACATCTTCACTTCCCTAGCAATTAAAAAAGAAGTAATTACTGAAGTCTCTTCCCACAAAAGATACACATTACTCCAAAACTGTTGGAGAAGTGTTTCTTTTTGTTTCTATAAAAACTATGCTAATGATTTCTTTATAGGTAGAATGCTTCAAGACTGATTTACCATGCTTGTCACTGTGGTATATCCCTTCTGAAAAATAAAAAAAACCCCACGTATAAACTAGAAAAAAAAAGTTATGAACCAGAAAATGTGTTTAGGTACAATAAGTCAATTTAATATTTGTTTTGTTCATTCCTTTGGTATGCTGAATTTTAGAACTGATGGACAGATCATTTGCTGTCAAGGAAAGAAGCATATGGCAGTTCTAGGTGAGAAAAATCTCATTTCTGAATACATAACAGAATATGATTCCATATAATCTTCAGAAATGGCTTTATTTTCTTTCAAACATATTTTTCAAATCATAATGTATAGCATACACAGAATAGTTGATGTTGGAAGGGACCTCTGGAGGTCATCTGGTCCAACCTCCCTGCTCCAGCCACCTAGAGCTGGTTGCCAAGGACCATGTCCAGATGACTTTTGAAGATGTCCCAGGATGGAGACTCCACAATCTCTCTGGGCAACCTGTGCCAGTGCTCAGTCACTCTCACAGTAAAAAAAGTGTTTCCTTATATTCAGAGGGAACCTTCTGTGTTTCTGCCTCTTGTCTTATCATTGGGTACCACTGGGCACCACTGGAAAGAGCCTGGCTCTGTCTTCTATGTACCCTCTCTTCAGGTATTTATATACATTAATGAGATCCCTCCTGAGCCTTCTCTTCTCCAGGCTGAACAGTTCCACTTCTCTCAGCCTTTCCTCATGGGAGAGGTGCTCCATCCCTTCATCATCTTTGTGGCCCTTTACTGGCCTCTCTCCAGTATGTTCACGTCTCTCTTGCAATGGACAACCCTGAACAGTACTCCAGGTGTGGCCTCACCAGTGAGAGAAGGAGGATGACCTCCCTCGACCTGCTGGCAATACTCCTCCTAATGCAGTGTGGGATATCATTAGCCTTCTTTGCAGCAAGGGCTCTACATAACAAATAATTTTCTTGCATTGTTTTTATTAGGGACTTGTTTGTAGAAAATTAACTTTTTTTCAATATTTAAGACATTCCTTTTACTATTGCTGTGCTTTTGTCAGTGACAATGTGATGGCAGTAATTTTTCTAAAATCAGCAGTAACAGGATCTACTTTATTATTTGACCTGAAGTACATAATTTGAGATAATTTCCAAATAATACCCCACCGCTAGTGCATCAGTTTTGTAGTTCAGCACAACTAGCAATTTCCCAGAACAGAATCCATGAATGAATGATTATTGACATGCACATTGTAATATTGCCTTGATGTTCATACAGTGCTTTGGAAATTTGTGTCGTGGTAGAACATGTTACATTGACCATGGAAGGGTGCTGAAGAAAACAGAAATGGAGTAGCATGCTCTTGGGTGTTCATACGCGTGGTGGACTTTTACAGGCAGTGTGTTGCAAATCCTCACTCCTCTGAGTGAGTTTTACAAATGCAAGTTGTTCTTTTAGTTGCAATTCTATCAGTTAGCGCTGCCTGTCCTCAACTAGGACAAGCTGTCACAGAAAGTGAAGAGGTTACACAATCATAGTGAAGCAAGGGGAGCATCAGTTCTCTGTGCATTTCATCCATCAGTCTGTACAGTGGTGTCATCAGCAGAGAGGAGAGGTTACAAGGGAAGGATGGCCACCAAAACCTGTYTGTTTGGGGTTTCAATAAATTTTTCTAAGGAAGGCAGGCAATATAAGTTGAAATTATACAGATTCAGTAGAATGATGCTATGGTAAGAGACCATGAAGACAGTCCCAGTAATGTGTGTTGACTCATGTTTGTTAACCTGAAGCTGCATCCATTTTACAGGTGGGGAACCTCGGGCAATAGAGATTCTACTTGATGTCCATTAACCTTTAATGTATTGGGAGTCTTATTTGAGAGAAATAGAGAAAAATATTCTGAGCTGCTGATAATTTCTATCTATGATTTTTTTCAAGCTTGTCTAAATTAAGAATTTTGAAAATTGATGCCTAGGTGACTTGGCAGCATAACCCAGGAAGTCTTTGGGACAGCTACCAACCTCACTTTAATCTATCAGTTCTGAGACGAGCGCTTTATAACCACAAAATTGAGGACTCTTCATTCTTATCTGTTACCAGGTTTCAGACATTGCCTTTTCGTGTTCCAGTGTTGTCCATTATTTAACAATCACAATATAACACCTGGCAGATACTATTTGTGTTTACATTTTTGTTCTTCCCCTTCATCACTGAGAGCAGTAAGAGCCTTAACGCTTGTATGCCATTTGTCCTTCCATGAACGCAGCTGATGTACATTCTTCCCCCACTTAGATAAAGGGCAGGTTAATGAGATTTGAGTGCTGTTTCTGGTAAGAGGCCAGTGGCTGATTAGTGAACTAGCAGTATACTGACCTCTTCTTTTAACCTGCTTTATATTGACTACATGTTGACATACCAGTGTAAAGCTTAGAGCCAAATATTTAATGATGTTACTATGATTCCACACCCAAATTTTCACTCACAAGAACCTTTATGCATGCAGCAGGCTTACTCAATGTTGTTCGATTTCCACAGTTCATCACTGAAACTGAATATGTAGACATAGATGCTGGCTGTGGAAAGATCCTATGCCTCACCTTCTAGAAACAATCTTTGATTTTACATGTTTTGAAGTATCTTTAAAAATATTTTGAAAATTAAGATTGATTTCTTTAACCATTTTTCTGCAAGTGGTTAAGCATGGCTTAAAAAAAATACTACGCTTTTGGATTTTTCTTCACATGATGGACCATACCTGTGCTGGTATTTATCGTATTTGCAAGATAAAATTCCAGAGGAATACCAGAGTCTTTTAAAATCCATTAAACTGATTTTTAGACCTGGCTTGCATTTAGTAGTGGATAGAAAAGGGTTACAGCAGAATACATCTATAAAAATTCTGCACTAAATCAAACTATGCTGGAATGTAACAGTTGCTGCCTTTGTGAGTGTCAATGCTATTTGCTGATGCAGCTCAGTGCAGTTGAACCACCACAAGGGAGACATTTCAAGAGCTCGGTGTTCAAGCATTTCTTGGATGAAATCCATAAAAGAGCAGACATGAACTGAGTAATAAATCATGTAGACATATATGCTGGTGCCATGAAATGGTATCAGTAATCCTATCCACAGTCGCAATTAAAGTATCACAGAGGAAGTCTACCAATATTTTTCCTTTTAATAAAAAAACTAATCATGAAAGCAGCAAAGTAAGAGATGATAGAAATTTTTATATAACAATGTTCTATTTCCAGCTATTAATATTTCATAATGGTGAAATACATGACTGCCTTTCTCCCTGTAAAAGCTGAAACATAAAAAATATGCCAGTAAAGGCCAGGCCCTTAGACTTTTTATGCACAAAGAGGCAAGCATGAAAGATTCTGCATATATCCACTAACGTGCTATCATTCTTAAATTCCATAGGAGGTCTAACAGCTGGTTGTTTATACTTGAACWTCTCAAGGCAGTTTATGACACTGCGGATTGAAGGCTCCAAACTCACTAAAATCTACAGAATACTTCCAAGCTTAAACAAATAGGAAGTTGCAGCCTGCTTTTTGCAAGGCCATGAGTCAAAAAAAAGGTTGAGGACATGGTTTTTAGGACTGGGAATAATAATGGACAAATAATTCAGAATTTCATGACCAATGGTACCAGGCTGTTAAAGGAGCAAATCCATCCTGAACCACCTGTGACCCTCTCGGTCTCTTGCAGGACTTCTGAGGTTGCTCTGACAGCTGTCGTCTTTGACAGGGTACTTCCTAATAATCACATCTGAGGATGTGAAAGTTATTTTGCCAAAAGCAGAGGTAGCATGCAAATTAAAACAAATAATAGAGAGAATCTTCAATGGCAGGTGTGTAAATGGTAATTAGATTGCATTACAAATAATGAAATCCTAAATCACACATAGGTAATTTACAAATAGCAAGTAGTTATTAGGTGTGCATGAACAGCTTTCAGATTGTCTCCATCATGATCCATTAGTGTGTTTTTGTATTAACCTTGCTAACCTATGGATTATGGGCAGCCACTATCTGGGCAGGAGAAATACCGTTCCTTTCACATGAAGTATTTAATGATTGAGAACTGAAAGATATTTTCATATACTTTGCATCTCATTCAACTTTCTTTTCTGACTGGTTCCATTGATTTCACACTTGTTTTAGTGTGAATTTGACTGAACTAAATCTGACACTTTATTTCTAAGTCAGCATTTTAATTTAGTTCCTCTAGTGGGCTAGGGTCCCACAGTGTGCATTCAGAGCAGCACCAGACATCTCTGTGCTTGCATTTTCCTGTGCATATCCTTTTCAAAGAAGTGATACTAGCAATGCCATCATAATGTGGATCATGGTGAAAAGTGCAAGCAAATTTCAGACTTAATTTTGAATGTGTGTTTTGATTTATTTTCCAGTCCCCTAGTCAAAGGGTAACTTTTGTTATAGGATAGATGCAGGAAGGATTTCAATGTCTGTGTGTATAGGTTTTAAGATATATGCACAGTGCAGGACTGTGTCTTCACTACAATTTCATAAAGTTATTTCTTCCCAAGAAATGCAGAGGGATCAGTGGGTTTTGCAGTTGGCTGCTGGTGAGTAGGGCCAGTCTTATGTGCCAGACTTCCTTGGAGAACCCCTTGGAATGGACTTGCTTCTTCTGGTCAGAGCATGAGATCTTGTGGATGGGGCGTTCTGGTTTGTGAGAGGAAATCCAGAGGAGTTCTTTCCCTTTGCTAGAATTTTGACTCATTGCACTGAATTTTGTATAGCTGGGGAAATGCATGGGCCTTTTTCTGCACTATATTCCAGGAAAAATCAAGGCTTCAACTTGCCAAGTGAAAATGAAGTTGGCTTTGTTAAAGCTGTTGGAGGAATGTTGAAGGAGGGGAAAATGGTCAAGATAAAGACATATTTGAAATTAATTTGGGAGTGGATAGGGTTACAACAGCAAAACCCCTACWCCAAGACTACTGAGTACAGTCAGTGCAAGATCTTTTTAAATGAGTTTAAGAATTTGAGTTTTACTACTCTTTTCATGCTTCCCTGTATTGATGATGAAATCGACATTAAAATGCATCATGGCTTAAATACATGTAGGCCAACAGTTGTTATCTTGACTTAATAATAGTTTTTGTAAAATCTGGTTAATTTTTAATTTGTAACACACCTACATTTCACAGGGGTAATCACATAATCCAGATAATCTGGAGATAATCTATTGATGACCCTACCCAGACTGCACTGTGTTATATTTTGTACTCCTGTTCATTCTTGAAGCTATTTTTAACAACATGATTAAGAAAACAGTCTTTAAGATGAATAAAAAGGCACAACTCCCCATCCCAATTGTAAAAAAATAGATTTACACTGATAATTAGATTATATTGAATTAATGAAATAAAGGCTGAAAGTAGCCCATCAGGAAGGCTAGATGACAGCAACATAACTGTATTGATGCCTTTTATTTATAATGGGGCCCCTTATCCCATTTTGTCAGTTGAAGAATGACATACTTATACAGTGTATTTTTTTTCTGCTTACTTGTTCTTTTACTTTTTGAGTGGGTGAAGAGAATGTTTGTCCATAGGATAAGAAATAGCTTCATTTTTTAAAGATTGACCTGTTTTGGACCCACACATACACATTGGCCTAGYTGCTTGGATACCTTTTAGTTCCTAAGAATAGAATGGCTGACATTTACTTTTTAAAACTAACTTTTTAGACAGTATTTAGAGACATGATTACACATTCAACAATGTAAAGAAAGAGAAGAACCGTCATTTTGTTAATATAAGAGATTTGCATTATTTTATTGCTAAATATAAAGAGATTACAATTAAATAACTAATTTATCTTCTTAAGTGGTCTACTGTTTTCCTGCTAGTTGTGATAATATCTGAGTTATCTCATAAAATCTGAGAGGTTGATTCTGTGGTTTGTTTCTTGGATAAACAGTTCAACTATTTTTTCAAAAACATTCTTCCAACAGGTATCCGAGACACCTAAAACAATGTTTAGATCTGCAAACATCTAGATATATTTGGTAAATTAATATTATGGAAAATATAATAAAAAATCAGGATATTCAATTACCTGAATTTTGGGATAATTTTGTTACATAAGGTGATATATAATTCCAGTTATTAATTTTGGGGTAGAAAATTGCCATGCTGAAAACATCATGAAGTGCTTGCTGAAATTCTAAATGCTGATAAGAGTAATTTTTTGTCTATAAGTATCTGGTAATTAATGTGGCAACCAAAGTAAGTCTGCATACTAAAATGACTGGTTAATTATTAAAATTATAATGTAGCATCATCTGCAGAAGTTTCTATGGAGCATAAGAATGAGAAAGCACTTTTAGACAAATTGCTTTTATTTTTTTTCCAGTCACTTTTCTTAAAAAGTTTGCATTGGCTTTGTGCTAAAATTAATTGAGGCTTTGGGGCAATCAAAGATGAGCTAACGAGGTTTTGAATGGAACCAGAGTGAAAATTGCAAAGTTATAAACCATTCAACTGTGGAAAGTTCCACCTGAAAAGAAATGGTTGGGAATAAATTAGACAGACCATGAGGCAGGAGTACATAATTACCTAGACTCAATAGAACAAAAAGATATGTATTTGCTTTACTGGGAGAATGAGCCACCAGGGGCTGACTAAGGCTACAGGTATAGTTAATCACCTAAAAAAATATATCAGTTTCTTTTCTTTTGTCCCATACCCATCTACTCCCTTTCTACCTCCTCCACGAATATGCTATCTTCTCCCTGTCTTTCGGAACTTCAAGATGCCAATTGTGAGCCAGCCCGTATGCAGCAAAACACTGAGGAAACCATCCTCCAAAAGAGTTCCCAAAAGATCTGCCCCCTGTGATGTCCAAAGGAATCACAAACAGGAGTGCTGAAGAACAGAAGAAAGTCTGGTTTGTGAAGGAAAAGGAGGTACCAGTTCAGATGGTGGGTATTTGGGAGGCTGGCTTCTGATAGTAAAGATCTCTCTGTAATAACCAGAATAGCAAATCCAAATTTTATTTCCTTACTGCTGACACACCCAGGCTAGCAAAATTCTTTCTCTGGGGATATCAACAAACAATGACACATCGATGATACATCAGATTGCCAGACAGTGTGAATATTTTCTTCCTCTTCATGTACATATGTACACATTACACAAGATGAGCAGAAGAGGAGGATTCTTGCTTTGCAGCCTTCACTCCATTCTCATCACTAAATTGCTTTGGTTAGACTTTGTTAATAAATCATAGAACCTTTTTGTGTTTATGAGCCTTCTGTCTGTGGCGTATTGAAACACCAAGCCGAACTGGCTCGAGAGATACCCACATCTGTCTGCCAGAGCGCCTCGAGCATTTACAAGATGCCTAACTCTTATCTATTCCGAAGAAGAAAGAAAAATTCGGCCTAACCCTTGCTCTAGCTGTTTATCTCATTAATCAAGCAAATTTGGTTCATGGTGGCTAAACGTGATTCTGAGCCCAGAAATTGTTCTGGGCTCACTGTGCTCTTCTGAAGAGAGATTTGGGTGCTCAGTGAAGACCAACTTTATAAGGCTCCAGTCTGTTACACCCACTGTAATGAAATGCTGCAATAGGTATCTTCACTGTACTTTATTACGCCAGCCAGCCCTCTGCTTTAAAAATCCACTGCTTAATGGACAAGGATCTGTGCAAATGAGTGAGGGAGAGCAGGAAGGAGGTAAAATGAGAAGATCAATGATGTGAGATGCAAGGTTGCCTTCAAAAACTTCTCGGAAGCTAATTCCATTCTAGAGACCCTGCAAAAGATATCTGTGCTCATAGCACAGTGAAAGCCTGCTTGCTCAGTTGTGCCAGAATYACCATCCTGTGTTCATTTCTTTTCTCTCTCTGCTAGTCTCTTTCCCAGCAAAAATGTGTGAAAGAGTAGAAGAGCCAATAAAGGGTAATAAAGCTGCTGCAGCAAAAAGGGTTCTGTTTCTACTACCGTTTTAGGAGTTTAACGGTGATGAAAGGCATCTCAACTCCCACTCTGCCTTGAAGAGTATGGAGGTGTGTTAAAAAACCTGTTTGTTCAGACAGTTCCCTCGCCTGTCAACACTCACTTTTCACTCCACATAGTATCTGGTGCTCCAGCAGCTGACTCCTTCAGCTAAACTGAGCTGGAAGTTTATGTAAGAAAAAGGAATAAGTGAAAACACTCACTACAGCATTTTCAGCATTTCATTTTCAGCATGGCAGATGTAACACCATTACCTGCTTTCTGTTGCAGGACAATACTTATCTAGATATGGGCAGATGTGGCCCATGACAAGGGACATGCTGGGACAAGACAGATCTCCAGAAGCCACTGGACAAATCAGGGTGAGTCCTGGTAGGGAAGTGGAGAAACTTGCACCTTTCCAAGAACTTGTGCAGGAGCTGTGGTCAGAGGCAAGGCTGAAGGTCAAGCAGCTACAAAGCTCACATGCAAAACAGGCTCTAGGGCGAAGGGCAAGACAGCAATGAAGTGAGGCAGGCAGAAGGAGACACCAAGGATGATGAAATAGAAAAAGGAAGCAAAAGATCAGCAATTCCCAAGTATACACAGTGATGGAGGAGAACAGCATTTGGCTCATGGCCAGCGTTTTGTTTCTCTTCAGCCAGGCCTGGGTTTTTAGGTCTTATTCACCATAGATAGTAGTTGTAGCTAGGCTGCCAGTTGCCCGGGCACATGTATTAATATACAGTTAAATAAAAAGATCAATATGCAGGACTGGTACATCCTGACACAACTTTGAAATGGTAGTTGGAATCTGACAAACACTTTTTTTTTAATTAAAGTTGRCATTTTTCTACAGACATGGGAAGTGTAGCTGGGAGGATGGTGGTAATGCAGAAATATACTCAAGATTCATACAGAAAAGTAAATGTCTGTCTAAAACATGAACAGTATGGATGACTTTTTGGGATGGGGACACTGAAGAAATCTTCCCTGGTAAGAAAGAAACAGGTTAGAAAGAGTCTGCGGTGGCTTGCATGTGGTGAGCAGAGAGGCTTCCCTGGAGTAACTGTGCTCTGGTCCTCTGAAATCCTCCACGAAGATGCCACAGCAACTGACCCCACACAAGTGTTTCCTCTGCTGAGATGGAAAAGCTTACCTGTACTTTGTTGTGAGAATGACTTCTGACATACTCATGTTTATTTTACCCATTTTTTGCTAAGAAGCAATGACTTATGTGCACCTTGGAGTTAGACCTGTCACTACAGTCATCAGCCACTGTGTGTTGGAACATATAGGCTGTAACATGTTTGCACTGTACTCTTTTCTGTTGTTTTCTTAAAATAAAAATTTACTTATTTCTATTCAATGCATTGAAAAATGTGTGTGCTGTGGGAATAATACAAAAAAATACCATTTTTAGCATCTCACAAAAAAGTATTAAATATCAAATGCCAACTTGAGGGAAATGTCTATATTTAGTTTTTACGGTGAGTGCGTAACTCCTGGATTTATGCACTTGAGCTGAATTTTGTTTTTTTAAGCCATTTCTTAAATTGGCCATGCTCTGCAGAATTTCGATGAATGCGTCACACATTTTGCTATTTCTCTTAATAGATTTCCCAGCTTTTCCAAAGAAATAAAGTGTAGTCATCTGTAATCCTCATAGTCCATGAGTTCAGCACCTTCCAAAGTACAAATACATAATAGCACATGAATATTCACAGCTACCGTCAAAGCCACAGTATATCACTGTGACATTAATACCAAACAGAAGGGACTTCCCACTGGGAAGCTTAGGCAGACTGTTCATTTATCCAATCATTTGCTGTCGTGTGTGTCACGCAAAACTGGTATAACAACTTGTTAACAGGCATAATGTCACTGCAACATATCACTACAACCATAACTACAAGAGCACATATGTACACCAGATTGTAGGAAATACAGAAGGCAGACATGTTAGGAACAAAATTCTTGGCCAACACAGTTTATCCTAAACTTGCATGTTTATGTATCAAATAATAATTATAAATACTTCATATAACTCTCTTACCTCTTTAAATATCAAACACTTTTACAAAGATTTTTTTTCAACACTACTGAAGGGAAATTGGCAGAGAGATAGATTTAGGTTGAAGTCTCCAAAGTGGCACAAATGAGTGTCACCACAGACAGAAATAGTCCTGTTTTTCCTGTACTTCAAGAAATTTGTGCTATGGATGTGACTGCTGCAGCTGTGCTGTGGAGGTTGCATCACTACATGAATGGGCAAAAGTGCCGGGGCAAAAGCCCTGCTAGTCTCTCTTTGACAGCCGGCAAAGCCACAGTTAAATAACATTGGAGAAGAGTTGCATTTTGTGTTTTTGAAGGTTTCTTCCCACAATTTCCAGCTCTAACTGAATTGATTAGGTAAAGCAGAATAGTAAAATGGTGTTACAATATAGCACGCCAAAAAAGAAAAGCATTTAACTTCTATACAGTTCCTCTCTGTGGCAGGCTGAGGGATACCAAATTTATGTTTCTGCAAAATGTGGAAATAATACTTTGCATGTTAAGCCCATCAGTGCCAAATGTCACAGTCCTATAAGATGTATTGAACTGCTGGGGATCCAACTGCTGCTAGAGTCCAACATGAGGGAGTGTAACAATGAACACCTGAGATCCCGTTCCACAGTCCATTGCCTGGCTCTGTTCCTGCCCTGGCTTGATCCTGGCTGGCCTTTTCCTCTCTGCCTTTCATGTCCTGCTGTTTTCATAAAGGCCATTTTCCAGAATTAGTGATTCAGTACCCTAAACTGTCAGAACTCTGTTTTCCTCTTTAATTTCTTCTTTTTTTCCTTGCCTTTCTGCAGGTAAAAACATATTGTAACGAACTTGCCCCTCTGTAGAATTTACTGTATTCTTTTTTACCAAAATTAACTTTCAGTTATTCACTTGGCTCTGGCTTTTAAACAAATAAAATGCATTGTTCTATGTTTAGATGACTAAAATGATGTTATTTATTAATAATAAGCAGAGCAAGCCAGCCCAACAAGCTTCCTCTTGGCAAGAAAGGCTTTCTCGTTCTGGATGAATAATGCAAATTGGAGAAATAACACTGCTCCTGCATTTTATGTGTAGGCAGATAATGTCCTATCCTTCAGCAAATGCATTAGGCAAACAAGAACACTTTGGGGAAACAGTCATCTCCCAGAATAGAACATTGTGTTCTCACCATGGGAGAAAGAACTTTCCAAGTAAGTTATAGTATTATCAACTTTGTGTTTTAATGTTTTTATGCGCAGCTGCTTTGTGTGCCTTGCCTTTGAAGTCATGACTGGAGTTGCTGCAGCAGGAGGTGTTACAAATGAATGGTCCTTCTTACTGTCAGCAGAACACCTGGCTCCAAAGGGCTCGTGCTATCCCYAGCAGGCAGGAAAACAAGGTGATGCTTGATCCTGATGAAGCAATGAAATAAAGCTGCAGGGAGGTGCAGGATGTCCCGCAAATGTATGCTCAGTACCAGCGCTTGTTTTACTTACTGACAGTAGTCTTCCCAGCAGGTCCTTAGAAACTGTGATAATGTTCTCTGGAAAGAGTCAAGTTATGCCCCCTTTTACTGAAGAGAGTTGCTCTGATTTGCAGGCTTTGAATGCCCAGATGTTCTCAGGATCTCCAGGGGCTTAGGTGAGGAAGTCCCCACTGCCTCAGCTGGCTCAGCATATCCTATTTCCCAGAAAAACATTGTTAGGCTGGTGTTAAAGCCATGGATTTTAATACATATCAATAAAGAAATAACAGGAAAAAAATGTCCACAAGCCTCACACTATAAGCTCTCTAAGGCAGGGAGTTTGATGACAAACATTCCTTTTTATATTCACAGGATAKAAAAGAATATGTATTTATGCAACATATATGAATGCAACGTGCATGCTGCATACAACTGACACATTTTTAGACTGGTCTGGACTAGGTAGTAATTCAATTATTATTACTTATGTTTGTTAAGTTACTACTGTGTAGAAAAAACCCAAACCCAAGTGTCTCTGTCTGAACTATTTAGGAAATAAATGCAGACAAGCTAAGATGTTCTGACACTCCCATAGAAAATGTCACCATTTTCTTTTTCACTTTCTTCATCTTAAACATGGGGGTAGTGAAGACAGCTGATTAATGTGTCTGTGAGATCACAAATAAACTGGGTCTCTGGAAAAGATCTACATAGAAAGAAGGTAAGAAAACAGCATGGACAGAGACAGAGAGACAGAAAACTGGAGAAGGAAATAAAAGAGTCAGCGACATCAGTGTCTTTGACAGCTCCATGTTGAGTGTGGGGAAGATCAAATGCAATCTGCGATGGGGCTGAATAGAAGACTGAATGTTCAAATGTAGTTTGGAAAAAACCTCAATGCATTAGAAAGTTAATTCAAAGTTAAGGTTTATCTCGGGGATGGTGTAATATATATGTGACGTATGTGGCATAAACAAAACAAAGACAATTCCATTATTTAGAATAATTTTCCCACAGAAGTATAATGATGCCCATGCAGAAAACACCAGAAGTTATTATTGCCCCCAGGAAATCTACCTCTGGGGTTGTGGTTCAGTCATGTCCTGTGAATTTTGCGTACTCGTTTGCTAAGGTACTGTGTCCCTTCCTCCTCCGGGGCAGTGACTCCTGGCTCCCAGCCATCTGCTCAGTGCCCTGGTCTGTACCGTGTCTGCACATCCAGCCGTCCTATCGCATCTGTACCGGCATAGTCTAGTGACCTATTGGAATTGTGTCTGGGGTCTTGGACTGGACTGCTGGTGATCATTTCTTGGATCACTGCCTAGAACGAAGATTTATTAAAAATGTTATAAGAATWTAAATGAGACTCTTCTAAAGGAAGATAGCCCAGAAGCTCTGACTATGATTTACGGTTTTTGAAACTCAAGTGTCAGAATGAGGCAGAAGAGATTGAGAACATACCAGGGGAAGTTCTTCCTTGTTGTCGTGGTTTAACCCCAGCCAGCAACTAAACACCACTCAGCCGCCCCGGCTGTGCTCCCTCCCCAGCTCCCCCTGCACCTGGCAGAGCATGGGAGGCTGAAAAGTCCTGGTGCAAGCACCACCCAGCAACAATCAAAGCATCAATGGGCCATCAACATTCCTTTCATTACCAAACCTGAAACACAGCACCTCCTCCAGCTACTGGGAAGGAAGTAAACTCTGTCCCAGACGGAACCAGGGCACTGGTTGTTTCTCACTTCACCTAGCAGGAAAGTAAAACTGACGCTCTGTTGCCACAATTTGATTATTTTCCTTGAGTCACTGATAAACATGATTTTCTTCCTGACTCTAGACACAATAAGGTACATGGCTAGCACATAAAAGCTTCCTGAATATCATGTTTGTTCCTGAAACACAGAGAGAACAGATAGTGCCAGCTGCTAGTCTTATGTATTTGTATTGCTGCAATGCTTAGCAGCTCAACCAAATAGTCTCTGCTCATACCCAGCAAGTCAGTGGTAGACTGGGCAGAGAAATCGTGTTTCTCTGTGCACTGTGCACTGGACAACGTGCCTCAGTCCTATTGTTTTACAGAATTTCCCCAGCTGAATTCACTTTGATATGAATTATTTCAGGGCATTATCTACTAGGGTCAAACCAGAATTGTAAAAGCCTCCATATATAACCTATTCTTTGGCAACAATGTATACAAGAAGAACCAATGTATGGCCTTGGTGTTTTGAATGGGCCAGAATGTTTTACTATTGTACCTGTCTTCAGCAAAAAGAAGTGTTATACAGGAATGGAAGAGTATGCCTTCATACCAACTCTCATTAGAAATTTTGCATTTTTGCACCCCCCTGCTAAAACTAGGAATTTGAGTCTGTCAATGTAAGTGCTGCAGTTTTCTAACTTTTATTTTGCTTATTAACTGTTTTGTTGATGTTGCTTTTAAAATCTGCTTTCCTGCAGTTAAGTCAACAGCAGGTCAGTTTATAGCATCTTTTGGGTGAATTAATTAATCTGGGGCTAATTTTACATGAAGAAATTAAGTTCTGTGAAATAAATCATCTGCTAAAGGGCTATTTGGAAGAGGTAAGAAAGTTCGGTGGCTCTGCTTATAGTTCAACAACAAAACAACTGCCCTCCCTCTCACAGCTCACATATTTTCCTTTTGTGACAGCTCTTAAATACCATGAAATTTACAGCGGTAGAATTTTATGTGGAGCTATATAGAACTGTCCAGGAACATAACAGCAAGAATCAATAAGACAATTTTTGAGAGCAGAGGAAAATATGAAACACCCTCTAATAGTAGAACACATGTTCAATTTCTGTTAAAGCAGACCAATAATGTAATTATAATTGGTTTGAAACCTTCCTTATGATATACGGCAGATACACATGAAAGTTATGGTATAGTACTAGAACAACAATCATGAAGAGAAAAAACTTAAAGGAGTGAGAGAAAGTCAGTCTGAGAACTGGGACTTATTTTGCATTCTGGGCAGAAACACAAATTTCATCATGTCTGTCAAAACCGGTACAAGAAGCAGCTGAATAAAGTAACTCACAAAACATACGTGGTAAGACTCTCTAAAGATGAAATTTTCAAACCTTCTTGGGGAATATTCTTCTAAAAAATTCTAGTTTTGAAATGAACTGAGTTCTTAGATAGTCAAGGTGTTAGTGGAGAATTTTCAATATCTTCGCATTAATTTTGAATTCTTTAATACCCAGACAGTCAAGTCAGGATAAAACTGGCTATGAAGTGTCTGCATAATTTTAATAGAAGAAATTCCTAAAGCTGCAAAATACCACTGAGCACAGAAAACCAAACTGTACTGCTGTTACTCATCCTGAGTAGTAGTTACTCCTTCAGTAGCCCCTTGAAAACATTAGGAGCACTTGCAGAATAAACTGCTACTTAGTCTGAGTAACATGTCAGTAAAAGGAATGAACAGTTTGTCTAGTCAGTCCAAAAACTTAGAACAGGTGTGCAATACTGCAACAGTCGTAGAGACATGACTCTTTTGGCAGCCATTCAACAGCTCCAATGCCATAATCAGCTYGCAGCCTTGGCATTTACAATGGTCTATGCTGTTGCGAACACCAAGCCTTGCGAACAGCAGCAAATCAAGAGAACACACAACCCATTAGAGCTTTGAGGTTGGAAAGGTTCCACATTTCATCAGAGGCAAAATGTACAGCTGTGCCCAATTCTTCATTTTATTCTTTGCCTCAATAGGTAGTTTGTGCATACTGAAAGACCTCTGTACCAAACAAGGTGCCATAGAGAAGCAACCATCTCTGAGTTGCATATTAAAATTTAACAGAAAGTAATCTGTAATCAGAGCTAATTTAAAGCAGATTGTGCTCATCATATTCCAGCTATAGGCTCATAGAGTGACATGGTGATCTAGGAGTCAGAGACTACAGCATGCCTATCAAAGCAGCTGGCTTTCTGTCCACTTGAATGAATGGCTCAAAAAGCCAATTGCTCATAGCCTAAATGATGAGTCAATTATCTAGTACTGCAGTAGCAGCGATACTAGCATCGTTACAACTAGCAGCAAATTACTCAAAATGACAAATTGTCTCAGTTTAATTCCAACACTAGTACAGACAACAGCCATGTTCACTTTTTCTATGTACAGGGAACTTTGGCCATGTTTGCCCTGACTAAATTCGCCTTAATTCCTTGCTCACCTAGCCTAAATTTAATTCTCTGTGTCTGGTGTTTCCCCACGCCTAGCTGTACACTTACACAGGATCTCTGAACTTCTGAGGCCAACAGAAAATTCACTGCGTGGCTCAGACCTGGAGATTTATATATCAATTCGACTAATTCTTGGCCTGAGCTTTATGGGGCAGCAGATGACGTCTGTTTAGGGCACTTCCATCTCATGTAATTCACATTATAACATAGGATAATGTAGGTGAGCCTCTCAAAGAAAGCATGCCATAAATCAGCTGTGTATAAAGAGTACCTTTCTTGTGCTTGAGCTCTGTGTGCTCAAAGCCACCAGGTAAGGCACACCTTGCAGCACAGTGCTCCTGGAGATAACCCCTGCAGAATCAAACCAACTGCAGCAGCATCCTGGTGGGAAGCAATGCTCCGTAGCACCGTGCAAGAGTGCAGAAATATGGAAAAATCCCTCCTATTCAGGTAGTGGCACATGCTCAGTGTCCTGGTTGGAGACCAGAGTCCTGGCTAGATCCCAGCTTACACTGACCCAAGGACTCTGCAGACAGAGGCTGCTCTCAACCCTGCCGTGGTCTTCACAAGCAGACAGACTTGTGTCCTGCATTATTTCAAATTGTGAATGAAACAAATGTAGCTTACTAAGTAACATAGAGACAGTATGTGCAATTGACTGTGTGTGGCAAGTAAGATCTTTCTCTCATGACGTCTGCAGCCAGGTATGGTATTACTGGCAAGGATGAAGAAGGGACAGTATGTCAAGCTGTTAGGTGCAGTGATGATAACCTTTGGTTTTGCCTGATAACACTAGAGAGGTGATGTGAGAGACGTCTCACATTAGAGATGGCATAAGGGACAATTTCCTCTGATATTCCTTCCTCTTTCTTCTGAAAATGTAGTCATTGGTGTTGTCTGTGAAAATGCATTTCTTTCTGAGGAAGTCTGGTGTTCTTAGGTTTCCAAGCATTCACCCAAATCACAAAACCATAAATTGAAGCTGTCTTAAATATTTTGTGAAATATGTTTTTTTCTCAGAGGGAAAACCCATGCAAAGAGATGATGCAAACACAAACTGCTTAAATCCTGTCTGATCTGCAGACATGTTAACCCTGATTAATGTAATGACTTCACTGATTAAGAGACCTTCACTTAAGCTTAAGGATATTTTTCAAACTATCATAGCTGCTAACTCTTGTGAAAGGTTATGGTAATTTTTCACTGCATCTGAAAAACAAGACAATTAGTCTGTCAAGTTACTAAGTTACACATCTGGATTTTGTTTTTAAACAGTCTGGTTTTGAAAGTATTGAATGTATCCTTTACAGTGCTTTTTACCAACTACTCAAGATTTTGAGGATGTTACATGAGAGCAATTAAGGATTTACCACCTTTATCTCAATTTAGGCTCAGGGTGTGTAAGGTCCAGGTGCAGAAGAATTTTTCTTATTGTCTTATTTTTCCCTCATTCCACCAGTTAACTTTATTTGTTTCCTTTTTACTGAGTCTTCAATTTAATCATATTGCCTTGTTTAGCCCTCCAAGCCTCTTGTTAAGGGGCAATAAGCACTTCAAAAGACAATGCCTCTTCATTATTAATTCAGAGAACAAAATGCCCAGGTCATACAAATTTGTTCAGGGTTTAAATTTTACCTTTATCACCACACTTACGAAGCTCAATGGGAGAAATACCATTGATACAGAAGTTGTGTTTTGTTAAATATTTCACCTGGTGTGAAGGCCTCCATTCTGCTTCCCATTGTTGCTCTAAGTCATACATTACTCTGTAAAATCCTCTTGTTGGTTCCACTGAACATTTTGTAAAACAAAATAGCAAAAGTTAGATTCAAAGACATTGGACCAAATAACTTGTTCTACAGCTCTACTGAAATCCATCACCTGAGGGATGAGCTTGGCCAGCTGGTTCCATCTTTGCAGTCACTTGCCATATAGTGGTCCAAATTTCCTTTGATAAATCATAGAATCATACAACAGCCCAGGTTGGAAGGGACCTCAAAAGTCCACCCGGTCCAACCTTGTCCCTATGCCAGAGGCTTGCCATCCGCAGCGCCGGCAGCAGGGGCGCGGGTTGGCCGCGGTTCACCGCCAGGTGTGCCAGCTTCAGCTGCCATCCACGGCGACATTTACCAGGCTGTGACAGAGCTGGTCCAGGCTCAGCCAAAACCTGTGGAAGCAGGTGCCAAACCACCTCTCAGCAGACTCATGCTATAGGAAGCTCTGATTGCTTGCACACGCACATGCACACTCACATGTGTGCACACACTAACGTACACCCACGGAGCATTTTTTTCATGAATTCTTACAGTAGCTCCACCAACTGCAGCTTTGAAGTACCAGTGTGTGGATGAAAGTGCTGACAATAAAGTAGCCAACACCTGCCAAAATTGCTTACAGAAGTTTACACGTAATCGGCAACTTGAGATCATGTGCAAACCAAGCTCCCATTTTGTACCAACAGGACTTTAACTTTTGATAAATTTTGTAAATAATTACCGTAAAGTACAACTTCCGGCACAAAACGTAACAATGACCATGAAACTCTGTAGTACCCTGTGCTGCTGACCCACTCCATTTTGCATTTCTCAGAAACATTTGCCATCTGTTTGAAGAAGAGGGTCCCCTACAGCATTTTTATTCATTTTGATGATGGAAATAGCATAATGATTCAGTCCAATAGCTCTTCTAATGGCAAAATACTAGCATGCAGGAGCTGTGAGAAAAATTAGGTTTGACACCTCACAGTATTCTGAAGCCGACAAAAAAACCAGACCTGCAAGGCTTTTTGAAGCAGTAGCAAATAGCCGTAAATGATTACACTGGACATGAGCACCGAAACTTCAGGTGTAGAAGCTGAGTTTGAATATCATGCCCACATAAACACATGCTCTAAAACTTTGGATTTCCCCCTCGAGGGCTGGAAATTTGGACTGAAATACAATTGTACTGAAACTCCTGCTATTTGGATTTAGCAAGTGTGACTTATGCCGCTATGATTACTTCTGCTTTTGGTATGCTGCTGCTTTCTGTTTCTGAGAGCTCTGCTCTGCAGAGTTCAGCAGCCATTTTACAGGGAGCTCTTACAGTCTGCAGCAGGAGGCAGACATAGTGTTGATCCTATTTTTAATACAAATCAAAGTGTTTCACATAGAAGTTATTTGCTTATTGTAAAGAGACATTTGTACTCTGAGCAGTGATCCAGATACAGGTATACATATTCAGGTATATCTCCAGCTGAAATGGATTTAGATACCATTGTTACATCTTGTGATTAAAAAGGAAAGTTGGTGTCTCTCATGCTGTCATTCTCTTTTCAGATTTAGAAAACATTAGCAGGAAATTTTAACGAGCGTAGCCATCTGAGAATTTTACGTCAAAATTTTTTTCATCAGAAAATGTCAGCAATCTTTCACATATAATTTTTCATGAAAAAAAACCACCTTTTTTCTGATTCACAAGAAAAAACCCATTTTATTGCAAAGGGATTCCTTTCTGGTCATCCATAGTATGTAGTGGTTTATTTTGTTTTAATTTCATTTAAAAATAACTTTATCAAAAGTATTTTTTTCTGGAACTGGCTATAACTAATAATGACATAAGAAATGGACATTAAAAGTTCAAACAAAAAAAGAGAATACCAATCTTAATGACACTCAAAAATCACTAGCTTTTAAATGAATAAGCACTACATACCTAGAGCGAAAGCTGATATTTCTACTAAGCTGTTGTTATCAGGGGTTATAGCGATGGGCTACAAAGCTTTCCTTCCTAGAGCTGAGAAATACGGGTCGAGTTTTGTTGCTATTGTTGCAAAGCACTATCAAATTCCAGGACGATGATAATAGAGAAAATTAGTTTTGAAAAGGTTCTAAGGACAGAGTATTTAACAACACTCCCGCTTGTACTGTCCAGAAGATTGCTTTGATAACTGTGAAGGCTGAGACAGCTGAATATTTAGAAACAGGCTGAGAGTTCAGACGTCACATTACATACTTCTTAGTAAAAAACAGTTCACAGTTTTGCCTTGTGAATCTTTAATCAAGAACCAGCTTGGACTGGGGATGAAACAGCTCTGAAAAGCTACAGAATATCAGAAATTAAAGGGTTAAAGCTGGTGCTATATCTCAACTGTAACGCAACTGTCAGTAAAATGAGGTGATAGTAATAATATACTTTGCATTTATATTTTATAGCTCCTTCCCACCCAGCCTCTTGAAAAACCTTTCTAATATTAAGTACTTAATACTGACACTTGGTTCCCGTGTTTTGTTAGTAATATATATGCCTGGTGACTATGCCATTTTTCTAGCTGGCTGCTCACTATCTCAGATGACTTGCTGTCAGCACATTTTCCCATCTCAGGTCTGTGGGGACTAGAAGTAAATATATTAGTGACTTCAGTGAAACCTCTACTGTGAATAAAGTCTATAGGGGATACACAGGTCAGTGAACCTGTTGCCCAGGGAGGTTGTGGAGTCTCCATCTTTGGAGATACTCAAACCCCAACCCTGCATGGCCCCAAGCAGCCTGCTCTCGGTGACCCTGTTTTGAGCAGGAGGCCCCTTCCAACCTCAACCATTTTGTGACTCAGCAGAGGTGCGTTGGCTTTCACAGCTCTGAAGGGAATTGCATGACTTGGGAAATAAATGTCAGCATCTTGGTTGTTGCTCGCTGCGCTGAGTAAACCTGCAAAAGCTCCTACAGCTTACAAGGATAGATCTTCTGTAATGGGGCCCAATTTTCAGAATAGCTCAGTGTGCAATTGTTGCCATTTAGGAAACCAGATCTTTAATGGCCCGATGTTTCTTATCAAGAACTTAAGAAGATGGCATTTTTCTTCGCAACTATGATTACATATATATATATAACATTATGTAAATATATATGTAACTATAAATAACATTGCCCACATTTGTTGTAATGTAATAGGCCCTGCAATCACAACCTAGCATTGTGTCACATCTGACATGGCCCTTAACAAGTGACTCCTGTGGCACTATACCGCGCACAGTAGTCTTCTGAAATGAGACTCGTAAATCTACCTAAGTGGACAGTCTCCATTAGCTGTATAGTAAAAAAGAATAATGAGATGCTTATGTTGTGCTTAGTTAAATGGTTACACCTAAGTTAATATTTAAACACGTTGGTTCCCAAGCACACTACTCCATAACAGAGTCGTCTCCTCCTGTCTTGATAAATACAACGATGTAAGGGGGCCTTTGCGTTGGCTAGGGTACAAAAGCTGTTACTTTATAATGGTTTGACTAATATGATCTTTTTTTCTTTTTTAAAATAGCCTAATGTGCAGAGCTGGTTTGAAATGAATAGCACTTCACGCATTGAATCAGAGATTGTACTGCATGGACAATAAGGCACGGAAATAATAAAAAAGCCCTTCTTAGTAATGAAAAGTGAACACTCAGGTCTTCAACAGCTACTGTGAGTACTCCTGCAGAACAACTGGTGCATATCACAGCCTCAGAGTTCTCTGTAATTGCAAGACATGATCATTTCACAAGACACATCTTGTGCTTCTAAACTAAGGAAATTGTCAGGAAATCAATGAATTAAAAGTTCAGTTTTTGTATAAAGTGAAATTCTGATGAAGATATCTTTGTATCAGCAGAAAATGTTTTTAAGTTATGAAAACAGTGAAATAAGAGCAGAGAATCTGTCCTACTCCTAACATAATAAACAGCCCATTAAAACTTAAAAACAACAGGCTATACTCAGACTGTAGTCAAGGTAGATCTTAACAACCCAAGGAAAAATATTGATGGTGTTGAAAGGTATCCTGTGAAGGGAGCCTTATCTGCTTGCCTACCCCAGGCTGTAGTTGACTTCGAGTCTGGAAGTGAATGTATTTCTAGCTCTGCCAAGACTTTGCAGCAAATTTAAATGGAGTAACTGAATATATTTGTTGGTATCGGAATGCTCAAGTGCTTGGATGATCACTACGTTGTGTGAATTTTCTAACTGGTATGTGGAATTTGGCTGTCATTACACGAAGTGGTTTAAGAGTTGTTTTCTGGATTTTGTCCAGTTATAGTCAAGGCTGCTGCTGCTGTAAATCATTTGAGTGTTATGAAAGAATCTCTGCTAGGCTGACTACACTAGCGGGGCAAAATGAAGTGCTTTAATCATGAAAACTCCTCCCCAGCTGAAGAGCAGAAGCAGCGATATGAACTGCTGAAGCAGCCCCAACAAAGCTGCTACTGAGTCATCTTCATATTGCCATTAACCCCAGGTCCTCCAACAGCTCCATTCTCCTGTCTTGTTAATCCCCATAAAGTTCCCATGTTTCCAGTATTTAGGCAATGTAAATTGGTGAAATGTGAAGGCCAGTGGGAGTTTTGCCATTGCTATTCACCAATACCCCAATGGTGACTGTGTTAAGTTCAGCTTGGGCTGTAGGGTTACAGGAATTTGGCACAGAAGCGGATGTACAGCCTGGCACCCAAACACTTGTGTTTTGGGGCCTTACCAGCACAACGCATTAGACAATGGATCCTAACAGGAATGACACAATGTCATAGCCCTGTGCATCACAAAAATAGGCAGACTGGAATGTAACCTAGCCACCAGCTTCAGGGCCACAGCTCTTTCAAAAGTGTCCGCAGGTGGCTGGGATTTTAAGTCCCTCGCCTCACCTTGCAGATCACACCACCCCTCTCATCTGCTGGGAATTCTTCCAGCTCAGCAAAACCCCATCGTGCAGAACCCTGTTCATCTTCTCTTGGTCACCCTCACCATGCAATGGTGTAGCCTTGCTCCTGCCTTGACTTGCGCAACTTTAAAGGCTCAGTCTGGCACCTTTCTAGGGAAAATAGTACAGAATGGGTCTAGTGGAACAGTTTCTGTGCTCTGGCTCCTCTTGTGGTCACATTTGTGCTGCCTCAAGGGTGCTTTTGTGTCGTTTAACTTACTCTGCCAAAGGGGTCCAGAAGAGCACAGTGACTTCTCAAGTCTTTTGGACAAGCTCTCTGTATGAAGCACGGAAGGTGGAGAGTGCGGAGATTCTAAATAACTTTACTGGATAAAAACTGTGATGGGGATAACTGGAGGAAGCATTTTCCCTGCAGATTAGTATTTAGTGGGTTAGCCAGACTCTGTACATTTTGTTAATGGACTTCATAGTCTAAAAGAAAATTTGCAAATAAAATAATTTGTCGGAAATTTAGGGTTGGAAGTGTTTTTCAGGGCAACAAAAATCGCTTGCACAAAAATTCGATATAAGCTCCTTGATAATATATAAGCCTAAACGCTAAAAAAAAAAAATAAATCACACAAATAGTTGTTAGAACTCAGAACTGCCCTAAATTGTGCTGTGCGATAATCTATTAAGGGTCATTATGTCAGCCAGATTTTCTGGAATATCACAACATGTTGGCAATGACTTTCCCCTTGTAAACCACTTTCTAAACTCAATTAGTGTAACTATCCTTTAAAGAAATTCATCACTACTGTCTAGTCAAATGTTTCATTATTTTTGCAACCATTACTTTTCATGAGATGATCAGTTTCCTTCAAAATATTGCAGTTTTTCACTGCGCATATAAACAGAAAAGTGAATTTTCCCTCTTCCAGTTGAAACACTTTTTGGTTTTCAGTCTTTAAAGAAAACTCAAATTTTTGGTGATTTTTTTTTCCCCACAGAATAAAAAAATTACCATTTTTTAATAATAGTAGTTAAAAAAATAATCTCTATAATGTGATCCAATGGATCTTATGTAGTGTCAGAAGTATTCCTCTGTGTGTGGTACCCAAGTGAAATAGTTACTGGTCTCACATATATTTGTGTGAATTCAATATTTCTTAAAGGATCTATATGATTAAGTTCCCTTCCATCAGATTAGCTTAGATTATGAACATTCATTCTTCAGACGTACTTATGCTACGTAAAATGCAGAGGACGAAACCAATCAGTGCTTCCAGGCACTGCAATGAATACAAGAAGCTGATGCTACTGTTTCTATGTCATTCACTTATCGTGTAGCCAATAACACGCATAATGTGATATTATTTTAAATGCTGGCAAAATTTACTTTCAAATAACATTTCATAATGAATTTTTTTTAAACTGTTTTGAATAAAATTACCTTGGACAAATGCTCCAAACACATAATTAGAGATTCACAGTGACGATAATTTAAAGAAATACATTAAAATTACCAGAACAACAGAACTTCTATTTCAAAGAAGCATTTTAGGAACACATACTAATTATTCTTGCCTGCCTAGCTCTTCCTGAACTTAATTCTTAGCTAGGATCAAATATCTGATCTGAACATGCACTCAAATTAATAAGTTATTACCAACTAAGTAAACATAGGCTGAAAAAATATTATTAATGTGAACGCTTCAGTAACATAAGACAGCTGGAGTTCACTCTAGGTCATAATTTAAAAAAAAATATATTTGGACTCTACAGTCTTTCCTCTCTGGGCTATGGGTGGTGGGTAAAGAACATGCGCAGAGAGAAGATTAGTGCCGGCTGCACTGCTCCCATGGAGGAGGTCAGCACACAAAAACCTTGTTCCTCTCCAGAGAAAATGCAGAGGTGATGAGAAGGGAGGGGATGCACGCTTGAATCAATTCAATTTTACCCTGCTTTCATAGGGGTGGCTTTCCACATAGCTCAGGTCTGAGTTAAAGTGTTACGTTCCACAGCACTGTCCTTTACAGAAACTGAGGTTTACCATGAAAGGTCTAATTTAATTGGCCTTTAGTTTAGTTCTATTAGTTTTCTCAGGTAATGCATGATTTCTCAGCCTCTCTTCAGTATTTTAGTACCAATACACTAAAAGTGAGCAACATAAAAAATGAGACTTTTGGGAAGGAGCATATAGCTTAATATTTYTCTGTGTCAGAATGTGAGTAGCATGGATTTCTCTTTCCCTTTCAACATTAAAAAAATGATATAGAGTATAACAAGCAAATAATTGAAGAATAGTATCCATGAAGTTATAGCACCAGTGTATAAGCATTACATAGATCCTGTGCACAACAGCATGTTCTCTTTCCATATAAAAAATGACTCTAAAAGCATCACATTTTCTAGTCATTGATCCCATCCCTTGACACTGGGAAACCCCCCTGTGTTTTGGAAAAGTGCTAATAATGCTCTATTCTTAGAAATCTGATGATGTGCTTCAAGAAGCTTAAAAAAACTAGCAGTGATGCATTGTCAACAGGAGTGCAGAAGGGCTCTTGTGTTCCTAGGGGAAGTTAAAGCCATGCTTTCCTCTTTATTAAAAAAAAAAAAATAGAAAGAAAAACAAAAAAAGAATCAACCCCCCAAACTTTTTAGTCACTGTAATACAGTCATACGCATGCTGAGCAAACACGAACACAGCTGTTACAGCTCTGCCGAGCAAGAGAAAAAGAATCATCTGTATATTTGTTTACATACCATCCGCTCTGACATTTGGGCAGGCCACACAGCTCCAAGCTGAAGTGAAATACAAAAATCATATGCTGCAGACACGCTCAGTACGAGCAGGCTTCTCCTCCACAGCTGGCGTCCCCGTGCTGCACGCATAAACAGAGAACTGAATCCCAATTAACCTACCGTCATCTTAGTGCGTTAACTCCCAGTTGAACATCCAACTGGCTGAAACCTTCTACTCTCCGGTGTGCTGCTGGCGAGGGAAGAACGCAGGAGATCGGAGGAAACCTGGCTCGGGAGGGACCCCCAGCAGAGCTGGCTGCAGAAGGGACGTGGGGCCCTGAGAGAGGAACTGGGGAGCCGCGAAAGCCCCCGAGCTGCACCCTGGCTGCTGGCAGAGGAGCCAGCAGTACGTGGAGAGGGAGTGCGCATCCCACTGCCTGCAAGCAGGGGTTATGTGGGGACTTTGGTGTTTTGTACCACTGTACAAACCTGCCCTAGGGCTGAACATGTAGATCTGAGTGTTGTGCCTTACAAAAAGGAACCTCCAGCGCTCCAAAACTCAATCTTTGAATGATTTTACTATTTATTTCTGGTGGCTCTTCTGAGATACCTTCATTTTGAAGTAGCATAAAATGGAGAATTATGGCTCCACTGGGTGCAGTTTCAGGATCCCTAAAAATTTCCCAGGGGATGTTGAGAGAACATAAACCTATTGATTGCAGAGCTGCCATCCTTAACTCCTTTCCTCAGAAACTGTAGAAATAGCCCACAGGTCCCCAGGGTCTACAGACCATGGATTGAAAGTGTTGCTAGAAAAAAATAACAAACCTATTTCTGCAAACGATTAGATCTACTCATTCATTTTAATTTGTGTCTGTAGGTTAGAAAACACATGGAAACAAACTTGATTATATCTGGGTCTAAGAAGTTCCAGCTACTTGCTATAACATCATGGTTCAGTTATTTAATTCCTGGACACAGTTCAGAGAGAGGTAAAATCAACATCCACTTGGTGGAATTTGTTTGCTTTTCTGTTCATCCCTCCATTGTTTTTCCAGTCCATCAAGATTTCTACAGGAAAATGGTATTTGTTTTCTTTTGGAGTTAACAAAAAGTACAACATGTTACCCATAAAATAAGAGGAGGCCTTATGTGTTGCTGTTTTCCTGAGCTTCGTGAGACAGATTCTACCCACAATTAGTTATGACTAAGTTGGGCTGATACGTTGTTTGGGTATGCATACCACCTCTCCCTACCTCTTCAAATAAATTGACTGCAGAAATAATAATGGAAAAAATCTTAACAAAAATGGTCCACTTTTTCTGTTTTTTTTTTTCAGATTTGTTTCTGATCCCGTAGGCTTTGATCTAATTTGCAGGAAAAGGAATTAATAGATCAAAGAAAAACCCGAAATGAAATTCTAATAACGTAATGTATCTACCAGCCACATTAAGAATACATTCAGGAGAACTGAGTTTGAATATGATTTAAACACTTGTTGATCAGAATATATATATGAATATGCTTACCTACACATGCTTTTGCTCAATTCCAAGCCTCTTTAAGCTCATTTAGAATTACTGCGGAGACTTTGTGCTGCAGTAGATCAGATTCTGGTCTAAATGACATCATGCTGGCCAAATGGTGGTAGTGATTAATCTCTAAATTCGTCATTAATACAAAAAAAAAAAAAATCGTAGCTGAGATGCCAAGTATGTTAAACCCTTGAAGAGAAATGATCTAAAAACTTGTCTGGAATGTGATGATTTCACCAACGCATGGGACAGTCTGCACACAGTTGCAGATGTAGAAATCTGTTCATGGCTTTATGACAAAGCACTAACCTGACCGCGGGCCAAGTTCAGACTTGACGTGAGGGAGTGCCAAACTTGATTTAAATGGCCAGAGTTGCACCAAGGGGGACTTACTCCCCAGAGATGCAGAAAGGTCCTTGGCGAGCACACTCCAGTTAACAAGGCTATGTTTGTTCAGAGCCAGGTTTTGCTGATCTCACTCTTGCTGAATAACATCTGTTTAGGACACCGGCATCTCACTATATTTGATGGATAAAGTAGGAGAGCTACGCTGGAACCAGCCCCGTAGATAGAGTACCTTTCCAGTGCGTGGGCCCAGGGGAAGGCACACCCCGCAGCACAGCACAGCCTGGGAGAGAGGCCCAGAAGTTAGGCCAGAAGAAGTGGTCTATTTAAGCCTCCAATAAAAACAGCTGACAGAACATGAATATGCATGGTAGATCTCGGGACAATAAATTTACACAAATCTTTGTTAATGGTGGGTTTATTTTCATTTAGTGTATTTTGCAGCATTACATAATAAATGTCCTACTTCAATGCTCAGTAAAGAAATTAATAAAAATAGTGGGGGTGGGAATGATAGAAGAATTTGAAATAACTTGGGGATTATGCTTGTCAATCTTGACTTAATGTATGGCTGTTGAAGAAAAGACCCAATATCCATATGCTGAGACTATTGACAGTCTGAGAAATGGCTGAAAATATACACGTATATTCAAGCATTGAATTTGTATTTGTAGTTCAGGACTCAGAGGTAAAAGCCCTCACCATTTGGACACAGATTACCAGGGCAGAAACTATGTGGTTTTGATTCCACCATTATTCTATGAGAGTTATTCTAAGTGCGCAAAAAATGAACATGTCCTGGTTCCGTCTGGGACAGAGTTAACTTTCTTCCCAGTAGCTGGAGGGGGTGCTGTGTTTTGGGTTTGGTAATGAAAGGAATGTTGATGGCCCATTGATGCTTTGGTTGTTGCTGGGTGGTGCTTGCACCGAGGACTTTTCAGCCTCCCATGCTCTGCCAGGTGTGTGGGAGGGGAGCACAGCCGCGGCAGTTGACCCAGCTGGCCAATGGGGTATTGTATACCATGTGACATCATGCCCAGCTTAAAAACCAGGGGGCTCTGAGAGTGGGGGTGCGGTTCCTTCGGAACACGTCGGGGTGAGCAGTATCGCCTGTTTTGTATATTCTGTTACTGTTGTTGTTACCACTGTTGTTATCACTGTTCTACTTTGTTTTATTTCCACTATTAAACTGTTTTTATCTCAACCCAGGTGTTTTCCTTTGTGTGCCCTCCCGATCCTCTCCCCCATCCTACCGGAGTGGGGGTGTTGTAAAAATCACCAGATTTGATTATAGTGGAAATAGAGTGTTGGAATATTGTGTGTTGAAACTTGTAACCATAGAACCCTCATCAGGTAGTTACTGTTTTGTATGAAGAAACTAATGGAAACTGGATGAGAACAATGGAGAATTGAATAGAGGAGTTATGTCTGAATCTTGTAACTTTAGGAACCATATTAATTAGTTATTATATTTGTTAAGTTTTGTGAAGCTAAGGAAACCTGTCATGGAAACCTGTTGTGTGTCAGTAATGTCACTTGGACACCCCCCTTATCTTTTATTTTGATTTGAATATTAAGAATTGGTGACCAATGATTGTTTTAGAATATGAGTGTTGATGAAGTTATGTAACCAAGGAAACCAATCAATGTAAAAGTAATATGCATTTTTATGTTAAATAAGTTATGTAATAACAACTTGACAGAAAAAGTGTATAAAAGCTGGTGAATTCTAATGCAAGGGGGAACACGTCTGAGGAGGAGCTATCCCCCGTGTTCCCAGCACCGATAATAAAGAATGCCTACCTTTTAACGCTACATTGGTGTTACCAGGTTTATTCCCGATTTCGGTGACAGGGGGGTGAGTGAGTGGCTGCGTGGTGTTTAGTTGCTGACCGGGCCTAAACCTTTTTGGTGCCCAACATGGGGCACGAAGGGTTAAGATAACAGCAGGTTAACAACTAGAGTGTATTAAGGAATTTCTGGCTGTTAATAGCTGCCGGTCACAATACTGATTCATCTGCTGGCGATATTGATTTGTTTGGTCTGTATCATGCTCTTGTTCTTACTGTCCATGCTAAAGCTTGGGTTTGGGTTTTGTAGTCTGCTGTACTCTGCAATAATTAGTGATGTCGTACCTGGGAGATTTGTTATTAAAATACTGACATTGGGGGGGGTGGTGGTATTTGGGATTCATAATGAAGCCGTTATTGTATTTCGGGTACCACCTCATGGAGGCAACTGGCAATTATACCTCTTCTTCTGAGACGTTTTTTATGGAGGGGGTAGAGAATGGCACCTTCACTACCTTCCTCTATGATGTCGTCTCCTTTGTTAAAGTCACTTGTCAGTACCTTGAGCACCCCTGGGTAGTTAAGATACATCTGTTGCTGTTGCTGGGGAATATTGTTTCGGTTTTGTGCAAGGTTAAGACACAATTTAAGAACATCATCCAGAGATCTGCCCCGAGGCTGGACAGTTATGAGTGGCAGGGTGAGTGGGAGAGCATGGGCAAATGCSTAGGGYKGTGGGCACCCCCAGTGTTTTGGAACTTCACCCCTGAACAAGTGCAAAATCCTGGAAAATTAGTGGAATATTTGGAAAAAGTGTGCTGTCACCCTGGCAATTCCAGGGAGACACAAATCACTGCCATGTGCTGGGGCCTGGCCCATGCCCACCGAGCCCCGTCTGACACTGTTCAGAGGCCTCAAGGGAGGGGAAGGTCCCTGGGTCTGATGACAAAACAAGGGGCCCTGCACCCACCCTACCCCCACGGCAGGCAGGGCGGCCCCCCCGCCCCCTGCGACAGAGAACCCGCCCGTGCCGGTGTCAGTCGCCCCTATACAAAAGAGAAAATGCACAAGAAAATCAGCCCCTTTAGTAAGGGATGAAGATGAACCAGGGCCATCAGGAGAGCAGGAGGAGGAGGAGGCAGAGCCCRTACATGAGGCGGTGACCACCCGATCCCTGTCTCTGGGGGAGCTCCGAGATGTGCGGAAAGATTCCAGCCGCTGCCCAGGCGAGCACATTGTTGCCCGCTGCTCCGGTGCTGGGATAACRGGGCCGGCAGCCTGGAATTAGAGGGGAGGGAAGCCAAGCAGCTGGGATCCCTTTCTAGGGAAGGGGGTATTGACAAGGCGATTGGACATGGGGCACAAGTCCTCAGCCTCTGGAGGCGACTCCTGTCAGGCGTGAAGGAAAGATATCCCTTCAAGGAAGATGTTGTGTGTCACCCAGGCAAGTGGACCACCATTGAGAGAGGTATCCAGTACCTGAGGGAATTAGCCGTGCTGGAAGTGATCTATGGTGACCTGAATAACGAGCAGTTATCCAAAGACCCAGATGAAGTGAGATACACCTGACTCATGTGGCGGAAGTTTGTACGGAGCGCACCAGCGTCGCATGCCAACTCATTGGCAGTAATGACCTRGAAAGAKGGAGAGGAACAAACGGTGSATGAACTGGCTGGCCAACTCCGGCAATAYGAAGAAAGTCTCTCCTCYTCYYTACGGGCCTGCGTCTCTGCGGTGGAGAAATTGTCTCGGGAGGTCCAGCAACTCAAAGAGGATATCTCCTGCTCCCCACCTGCACGGGCCAGTATCTCAGTCATTCAGAGTAACCGTCCCCCCACTCGAGAGAGGAGACTTCGTGGGTACACATGCCGGGGCACCCTCCGGTTTTACCTACGTGACCAGGGAGAGGACATGAGGAAGTGGGATGGAAAACCTACCTCGACCCTAGAGGCACGGGTACGTGAGTTGCAGGGAGAAACAACCACAAAAGGGGGTTCTTCCAGGAAAACTGCTTTCCAGTGAGCAGCTCCCCAGGTGGAGCAGAAGGGCTGATTCCACTTCCGATCTTAATAAAGGGACTTCTGATTCATACTTAGAAGAAGTGGGTAGCAAATACCATGACCAGGATTAGAGGGGCCCTGCCTCAAGCCAGGTGGAGGAAAGGGACAAGTGGGTTTACTGGACTGTGTGGGTTCGATGGCCTGGCACATCAGACCCACAGGAGTATAAGGCTCTTGTAGRCACYGGYGCACAGTGTACMMTGAYGYCATCAAGCTWTAAAGGGGCAGAACCCATTTGTATTTCTGGAGTGACAGGGGGATCCCAGGAGCTGACTGTATTGGAGGCTGAAGTGAGCCTAAGTGGGAAKGAGTGGCAAAAGCACCCCACTGTGACTGGCCCAGAGGCTCCATGCATCCTTGGCATAGACTACCTCAGGAGAGGGTATTTCAAAGACCCAAAGGGGTACCGGTGGGCTTTTGGTATAGCTGCCTTGGAGACGGAGGAAATTAAACAGCTGTCCACCTTGCCTGGTCTCTCAGAGGACCCTTCTGCTGTGGGGTTGCTGAGGGTCRAAGAACAACDGGTGCCGATCGCTACCACGACAGTGCACCGGCGGCAATATCGCACCAACCGAGACTCCCTGCTTCCTGTCCATAAGCTGATTCGTCAACTGGAGAGCCAAGGATTGATCAGCAAGACTCGCTCACCCTTTAACAGTCCCATATGGCCAGTGTGAAAGTCTAATGGAGAATGGAGACTAACAGTGGACTATCGTGGCCTGAATGAAGTCACACCGCCGTTGAGTGCTGCCGTGCCGGACATGTTAGAACTTCAATACGAACTGGAGTCAAAGGCAGCCAA